>JACCGJ010005938.1:0-23435 GCA_013407085.1 Atriophallophorus winterbourni
ACCAGATTTAACAGAAAGAATAAACAGGTTTGATAGAATTAAAGGTATATCATCCGTATTTAGTTGCAAGATTACTGGAACAAAGCCTACAGTATCAGGCTTGTAAGAAGCTTTGCTTCGCTGACACATTGCGCTAACTTCTTGTAAACTAAGTGAGATGGAATCAATACAAATTAAATTATTATTTTTATTTGGGTGTACAGGGTATACGCTGGTATTTTGACCTGGAGGTAACGCGTATATGTTGGTATTGAATGATTGGCTGAGATAGTTTAAAAATAGCATACTTATTTCTGAAGAATCTGATGTGGATGATTCTATATCATCATGGGGGAACACAATTGTAAAAATTTCATGTTTACTTAGATTATATCGAGATCTTGTTAGATTTTTCAAAGACATGGTCTTCAAAGCACTGTTCAGGGCTTTTCTTTCTTGATTCTCAATGAATTGTAAATTGATTGTTGTAAAAGAGCCAAAAAGTTCCTTGAGACCTAAAAATGAATAAAAGTCTGGTGTGTGGCTATCTTTTTTTAAGAAGGTTTATTTTATCAAGTTTAATTGATTTAGTTTCCCGAGAAGTTGATGCAGTTACGAGACATTTAGATGAGTTCTTATGGAATATTGAAGAGATAAGGTTAAAATCCAGAGATATAAAGAAGTCAGTCCAATCAGAGTTTCTGATTAAAGTCGAAAACTTTGTCCAATCAACATACAGGCGGTCATTAGCTTTGCTGATGGAGGTCCGATTCTCACAAAAATGAAGTTGACACGTGACCATGTTATGGTCACAACCAGGAAGGGGTGCTATGACTTTCACATTACTAGCATTAGGACCCAATGTAAAAATAAGGTCTAGAACGTTTGAGTGCCTTGTAGGTTTATCAACTACTTGGGTGTAACCTAGTAGGTTGATTGCTTCGGAAAAAGAGGAGAATTTTCTAGATTGCTGAGGCGAGTTTCAGCATGTATAAGGCATGTTAAAATCACCAGCTATAAGTTTATTTTTAAAAGGGTTCAAAGAAACTTCAATAAAAGCATTTTCAATCTTATCAAGATTGTGTAAGGATGGAAGAGGTGGGTTGTAAATACAACTGAAAAGGGCATTTAATGAAGGTATATCAATCCATATGGAATCATCAATTTTATCCAGTGAGGAAGAACAATGAAGATTGTCAGGAATATTCTTAGTAATATATATGATGCAACCACCACCACGAGTGGTGCACCGATTTTTACGACAAATATTATAATTTGGTAGGACAAGTGTAGCGTCTATATCTTCATCAGTTGTCCAAGTTTCAGTGATTAGAACTACATCTGTTGGGTTAACAGACAGGAAAAATTCAAGATCAGACATTTTGGAAGAAATAGATCTCGCATTAAATAGAAGGATGCTGATGGCGGGAGTACAGATAAATGTGTTAGTGATGGGGACCTGAGATTTCGAACTAGATTGTGTTAAATCCTGTATACGGGTGGAAACACTGGTGGAAAATTTGACTGTGGTGAATAGTCTTGGTGAAAATGGCTGGGGGCATAAGATGGATAAACATGTGGAGCATGTTGTGGCCAAGATGAAAAACTATGCATGTTTCTTTGGGGTGACAGGACAGTTTGAGGATTGAAATAAACATAAGGTAAGTTAAAGTTGAGGTGTCCATTTCTATTTAAACTAAGTTTTTGTGGCTGCTCACCATGCTTATTTAAGTAAGGGTGGGAATACCATGTAGAAGAGTTAGGGGAACCATAAGGTGAATGCCCATAATAATTATAAATGAAAGGTTGCGTAGGTAATGGATGGAGATACTTTCTAGAATATCTAGAATTACTGTTCCTAAAAGAATCGTTCACGAGGGGCTTAATGCTTGGTGGTTTGTTGAGAAGGGGAACTATTGCTGCGAACGTTACAAATTTAAATTGAATGACGTCCTTGGGATTTGGTTGAGGAATAGCTTGTGTCTTAGCAGTATCCTGGGGTGCAGCCGGTGATCCGGCGTCTGAGCTGATTGTAATATTTTCAGCTAGCATATCTAAGTCGGTCGGAGTGAAAATCCTATTACAAGATGGGGATTGAGAGCCTACGCTCACTGGAGCGGGAACTTGGCGGGCAAATTTACGTTTTAGTGGTGTGTTGTCGCGTTTAATTAACACATTCGAGAATTTGGCAACAGAAGCTAGAACGTGCTTATTTTTCAACACATGAGAAGCATAATTCTCATTAGTAAATTTGAAAAGAATGGTGGTGCGGCCAGCAAAGGATGATTTATGCAGCCTGGTAAGCGACGCTGAGTCAACCGGAAGGCCGTAATGAGAAAGAAATGACCGTTTGAGTTCATCCAACAGGTATTTATCTGCTATATTTAAAAGGATAAAGTTTTTCGCTCTGATTCTCCGTTGCTCAATTTCCGAGGTTAGAGATTCAACGAAGCGTCCCGTGCGCTGAAGCAGATCATAGTCAACATTATAGTTGGGGTCGAGAAGTATTGCCGAAGGTTCTAGTACCGTGAAAAGGCGCGATATACTGTTCACTTTATCCACCATGGTTTCAAAATTAGTCTCCAAATTGTGTAATTTAGAGAGTAGAGTAGACATATTAGAGTCTAGTACGACTGAATATTTATTCGATTGATATACAAAGGCGTTAACCGATCCGATGTATCAAACTACAGACCAGTCACGTTGATGCCAGTTGTCTCTAAACGTCTCGAAATATTTGTAGCTGACGAACGTATCAAACATTTAGAAAGATAGCAGAATAACCTACAACTGAAAATACCGACTGGCGAACATTCAGCTGAGTGTGGGACAATGAATTGGTTACAGCCACGATGCCAATCACAGAAATGCTCACTCAAATAAGTTGATTAAGTCATTTTCTTTTGCAAACACTGCGCATTAATGTATACACTTTTTATATTGGCTTAAGTGCGTAGCGATGATGAATGAATAGTGTCCATCGAAATAAAAATAGTCATTTCTTTTTCAGATTCAGAAGCACAAACTTAAATTGCTAGGCTGAACAAAGATTTGGCTGAATTATATAACTGGTGTAAAATTAATGGTCTCTCGATCTCTGTAGATGAGTTCATGCTTATAAGATCTGCAATACCTGATACATCAATCCTTCTCAATACTAAGCCCATTCAAATGATCGACAGCACACGTGATCTGGGGTTCAGATATTCTGCATTCAACGAGCATATACATCACGTGATCTTAAAGGTGGAACAGAGTCTTAGTATGATACAAACGTTTTTTGCTCTCCCTCACTGTAAGTCAGATATTTAAAAACTTTCCACTATACATCTTTTTGATTACTGTAATATAATATATAGCAGCATAAACAAAACTGATAGCATTGTTTTGGAAAAAGTTAAAAGTACTTCTACCGAATCAATCATTGTAAATGGCTTGAATCGATCATATAAAAAGGTGTACGCAGTTCATACTAGAATCGTTATGGTTCCGTAGAATTAGACACAACCTAATACTGTTTCATTTCTATACCCAACAACATTGAGCGAATATAATTATACGATAGATTGACGAGTTATTTAAATTTATCTGTTCACCAAATTTGTTTACATTCCAAGTTTCGAGTAACCCATTTGAAAGCAGTGATTTCGGCTCGTGAATAATTACTATCAAAACAAACGTTTAAGGAAACCGTTAAGAATGTCTTTTTTGAATGGATTCATGATTTCAATCAAGGATCACACACACGGAATCACACATGCAATCCTAAAGTTATGCAACAGTCTAATGTGTGAACCACATGGTGATTTATTTAATCACTCTTTTATGGAGGGTCTTTTTCAGACTGACTTGAAAAGTGGAATCATATCACTCATCTACAAAGGTTGCACTCGTTCTGACCCAGCATATTACCGCCCTTTTAGATTCTTCCCAGTGATGTCGAAACACATGGAGCGAAAGAATTGTGTCATTTTGAAAGATAAAAATTGTTGTCCAGAGAGCGAAATTGATTTCGGAAGTTTTCTTTTTGCTTGACTAACTTACTGAAGACAATGAACGACTGAACGCAGGCAGTGGACAAAGGTGGTTGCGTGCATGTTTGTTACTAGCACACATTGAAGACGATTAATCGAGTGGTCCATTCTATGATAGTGAGCAATCTGAGGAACTTGGTAATAACATTTGCCTTCTTACCTGGCTGAGAAGCTGCGTTGTTAATCGCGAGGCAAATGTACGTATCAATAATGTGATCTTCAATTGAATCGAAGCAACTAGCGGTGTCCAACAAGGTTTGGTACATTGTCCAGTTTACATTTTGGTCTACATCACTAACCTCACCGAAACTTGTCACAGCCAAAATGGTTATTTTTTCGGACGATGCTGAACTTCGGATGCAAATTACGTCAAGCATGGACTGTTAGCGTGTACAAAGCCATTTGGATAAATTGATCAGCTGGTCAAAGCGAACTGAGCTTCCAATCAACTTCAAAAAGTGTAAAATTTTGCAAATGGGTAACAAATATTCCCATTCTCATACAAACTTTGATCGTAACAACTGAAATACGCGACGAAAGGAAAGGACCTTGGCGTTTAGATTAGTAAACGTCTCATGAATAGCATAAAATATAAAGCAGTGTATAGCCGGGCTATTCGCATGATAGACTTGCTTGGTGTATGTTTGGACGCTTTCCTAGTGAAACATTTCCCTTGCTCATAATAACTTATATTATCTCAGTGTCTAATTACTCATCGCGAGCTTAAACAGTATGACTACAAAAAACATCAAGATGCTCGAGAGGAATTATCATAGAGCAAATAAATTGTTGGCTTTTTTTCAACCTTCCATATGAGAATCTATTCGTGCATCTTAATTTTGATACACTGGTTTGCAGACGGGTTCTATTGGAGATAATCATCGATTAAAGAATAAAGAACTCACAGATTCATTATCGGAAGTAATGATTTCGCCTCTGATTGAACCGTACCACAGGCACTCACTCACCGGCATTTAATATTCTACATTCTCACCCGGAGTGCCGTCAGTACTTCTAATATGTGCGCGTTCATTTGTAATGAAACTCCTTGCCGTCAGACGTTGTACAATCATCCAGTGAAAGGATTTTCAAGAATAAAACGGATTTATTTATGCTTGGTATATCCACCCTATATCCAGTTTATATAACTTAATTTAGCAACTGTACAGGACATTTATCCGAACGAATAATTTGTTCATCATAGAGAGACAGCACAACAAAATCTACGAATTATAAGGGCATCGGTTCTAAGCCCCTTAAAATAACGTTCTTGCGTGATGATATGTTGAACATGGTGAAAACTCGTTGGGAAAATAGCCGCAGAATAATCCTGCGAGAAATTAGACTAGGTGCATCGAAACACCATATTGGAGAGCTAGATGCACCACTAGGTTCAATGAAAACACTACCAAGTCAATCAGTTGTTGACGTGTCAGAAATAATTTCAGCTGATACGATAGATCACTGTATTTCAACAGTACAAATCCCAAACGATCAAGCATCCCTGCAAGCAAAAAACCTCCAGTTGCCGACTCTGGAGGAATCGGCCTAACATATATTTTGCACATCGCTAGCCTTCTTCCCCACACCCCATCCTTGTTTAGAAAAACAACTATGAAATGCATCTAAACAAACGCACAAAATCGGGGAACTGCGTGCAGTTTTTCTGATATGTTCACCAGACATCATCGCCGTAACGGAAACGTGGCTACAGAATCAGCAAACAAACAGTGACCTAAAATTACCAGGAATGTCACTTATTCGTCATGACCGTGAAACCAGAGGAGGAGGGGTAGCTTTGTGTAATAGCCAAAACCTTCTCTGCCGTGAGATTACGGATCCAGACATCGTGTTACTGGATACACATTAGTGCACAGTCCGACCAGCTAACGGCAAAGACTGTGTTTTTGGTGTAGTACATCGCCCACCGTCTGCACAGAAAACTTACAATCTGGCCCTACTGAAAAAAAAATCGCATGGCTACTTCAAGATACACTTGTGGATTTCTCTATTATGGGTGACTTCAATTTACCGAATCTGCAGAGCAGTACCAACTACCCAGAACACTCCCTCGAGCGCGCATTCAGTGAGTTGTTTGACGATATTCCTCTTTATAACCACATTACATGAAATACCCGATACCGCGGAAACGATTTACCCTCACTCTCAGATCTCGTTTTGACAAGAAATAAACATAACATTAATAACTTTGCTTACGAAAGTCCACTGGGACTAAGTGATCATCTAGTTTGACTACCTGTTCGAAGCTGTAAGAACAAATGATGCCCGTAAAAGAGTTAGGCGGATCAACACTATGGCATTGAGTGATGCTCTGAAAAACACGTTTAAGTGCCAACCGGAAACATCAGTTTTGGATATGGCTAATATCTAATCTCAAAAGTTTAATCGAAGTGAGCTCCGAATTTGTCCTCAGGAACTCTAGAAAAAACTTTGAATTTAAATTAAGAAGCTGAACTCGTAAGTGGTTAACGGTACGAAACATTGCTTGGCGGCACCATCGACAAAACCCATCATCCGAGACCTGGAAAACATTCCGTTCACTGCGGAACAAAGTAAACAAATTTGTCATCCAAGACAAATTGTGCTTCCAAGAAGTGATATCAAGCATGATGGAGCGAAACCCCAAAATACTATATCGTACGGTTAACGGTCAAGCTAAGGTGAAACCTGGTGTTGCGTCCGTGAACACATCAGCTGGACCAACAACAACTGCAGCAGAAACTGCTGATGCATTAGCCACGTTTTATTCATCGGTATTCAACCCGATAGAACATGCAATAAACAGCCCAAATCCAACACTTTCAAACACGGTTGCCCTAAGTGAAATAAGTGTCACTGAGAAACGCGTCCTCCAAGGTTTATTTAATCTTAAAACCGGAAAGTCTCCTGGGGCCGACGGAATAACCCCGAAAATATTGAAGCAATTTGCGAGTTTGCTATGCAAACCACTCACTTATTTGTTCGAGCAAACACTGGCAAGCGGAGTGATTCCTACAGTTTGGAAACGAGGAATAATTTCTCCAATTTACAAAGGTGGAAATCGCTCCGATGTTTCCAATTACCGACCCGTTACTCGGTTACCAGTGATTTCAAAATTACTTGAGCGACTCATTGTTGACGATCTAATGAAACACTTCGAGAATAATCAGTTGCTTTCGAGGAACCAACATGGATTCAGACGAAATTATTCCTGTTTGTCTAATTTACTGGTAACGCTAGATGATTGGACAAAATCGGTAGATAAAGGACAAGCAATACACGCGTGCTACTTGGATATTTCGAAAGCATTCGATCGTTTTGACCATTCCCTACTACTGCAGAAGCTTGAAAGGCTTGGTATCACTGGAAAGTTGCTGAATTGGCTAAATGACTACCTAACAAATCGCACTAACCAGGTACGTGTTGATGGTGCATTATCCAAACCAATTGCAGCAACTAGCGGAGTTCCCCAATGCTCAGTCCTTGGTCCGATCCTCTTTCTGGTTTATGTCAATGAAATACCGGAAATTGTTCGATGTAACATTTCGTTATTTGCGGACGACATAAAGATTTGGCGCAGCATTCGTAGTCCGGAAGACTGTCTGCTATTACAAAAAGATCTTGATACGCTTCACAGCTGGTCGTTGGAGAACAAACTGCCGTTTAACTTCAACAAATGCAGATCATGAAGGTGGGGAATCTAGTAAGTGTCACATAAACATATGTTCGCATGTCCTTGGAAAATTGCAGTGGAGAAAAAGATTTGGGTGTCTGGATATGCTTCAGTTTAAAAACATCCCTTCAAACTAACAGTACCTTTAAAAAAGCAACACGTGTTCTAAATCTACTCAAACGTGTATTTGGGAAATTTTCGCCCAAGATATTCCCAAGGATCATGAATACATACTTGAGACCAGTCATGGAAAAGGGTGTGCAGTCATGGTCTCCATGGCTTAAGAGGGATGTGGAACTTACGCAGCGAATCTATCACCACTCAACAAAACTAGTTCTCGGCACCCGAAACAAACCATATAAAGAAAGAATAGCTCAACTGAATCTGTTCGATTTTCCCTATCGACGAATCAGAGGAGAACTTATCTTACTTTACAAAACATTCCATACCTCGAGCCATCCCTTACAGGATTTATTCACGCGAAGGGATACGAGGAATTATCGGACCCATGAATATGTGCTGGTCGTACCACATTCCCGCCTGAACTGTAGAAGGTATTTTTACTCTGTCCGTTTCTGTTTTACTTGGAACAGTTTACCTTCAACCGTTGCTCACGCCATTAGCTTGCATGACTTTAAAACGAAATTAGACGAATTTTTATTGCATTATTCGTTTCCTAGAACACTTATATACTGTTTAATCTATGTTCTTGTATTGTTGATACAACTAAATTTCAATTTTGCACCATCCTATGGTTGTTGTTAAACTTGTTGCTTTTTAGACCATCAAAAACCTTGAATTACCTTTGATAACATTTTTCCAACTAAAAAACCGTCGACATTCCAAGTCCCTCAATTTTTGTGTAGAATATCATTGGACTCGTTTGAATATCCTATGGTGTTGTACATATACAAGCATTTTATACCAAATATTCTCGAATCATGAATTTTGAACCTTTATTCTGAAATTTCGGATATGTTCTATCCACTTCTGAGTGTGACTGTATAGTTTTAAATATAATGTTTTTACTTTCCAGTACCACATACCAGCTAATTTCTCGTTAATTTCCAAAAGTTATCTTGAGAGGCAAAATCCCTGAGTTCCTGTATTAGCTGGATCGATATACAACTCGATTAGCATATTGCTTGCATTGTGAAGGATAAAGTAAACAACGCATCTAGTGACTTTGGTATCATTTTATTCTCTATTGGCAACGCACGCGAATTCGTAGAACAACTTGATCTGTTCAATCAGCATTAGCGTATGTTTACACTGCAAAGACAAACAGGCTCTTACTACGCTCGTAAACATCAAACCTAGAGATGATAATTGCTCATGGCATGTTTGTTGAATGAATTGTTGTACATGATTGTAAAAGGGAGTGAGTTCAATCATATCTCAGAATTTACACTTAAAGGGTGCAATGTTTCATTTTCAAAATGAGAAAGTTTGGAATCACCCATTATAGGTCGTATCTTTCCGCTCATATTTCAAGAGTTGCGAATTATTTCTAGCCATAGTTCGCTATGAGCATCAGATGAAATAATTAAGTCGTAAATTTCACAGTTATTGCGTGTCTCATCCGATTCAAGACGCAAACTAGATGGAATGTTATCCACTTACTCTTCCCGTGTATTTGAAACAGTTGCACAGTAAAGATCCTCGAATCTATACATAGCTACTACGCGACTCGCACTAGGGCGATCTTGATAAAGCAGAATAACTTTCAACTGAAATTACCGACTGACGATCATTTAGCTGAGTGTGGGATCATGTCTCGGTTACAGCCACAATGCAAATCACAGAAATGATTACACAAAAAGTTAATTTATTTATTTTCTCTCGCAAACATTGTGCATCTTAAAATTAATGTATACACTGTTTATAGTGGTTTCAGTGTGTAGCGATGATGATCGAATGGTGTCCATCAGTCCGAATCCACGAAGTAGGCGGAACATTGTAGTTTCGCAACGGTTTTCTGAATTCAAATATTCGATATCTTTGTACGACAATGCTACCACTTAAGATTTTATGTGTACCTTCGGCGTCATTGTGGATAACTCTTTTGTGTAATCGAAAGATATTTAAAACAAATACTGTACCGTAACATTGAATTTATCATTAAACAAGAAAACACTAGAAATTTCGCAATTATAGAAATGTTCAATATCATAAATCAATGCTAGAAAGAATGACTTCTCTATTTAATATTCTCAACGTTTGCATTTGATGTGGTTAAACCAGAATATGTAAATTATGTTGTCATCCAGTAAATATCAGAAAATGTGCTTTCTCTCGTTTGCTCTTCTAAATTATCTATTATTAGCAAAATATGAACGAAACTTTCAACTGAATTTTATAAACTTCAAATTTTTGAAGAAAATATTGCCACAGAATAATATTGACTGGTTAAACGAGGAGAAGTATTATATATAATAATTTGGTAAGTTGAAATGAAGTTTCAAATTTTGAGGAAAGCACGGGTCAGGTGCTTGTCAGGTGTCAATAAACGTTCATCCTACTCTTCCGTGATATTTTTAGAGGGATGAATAAATTGTGGAATGTACAGTTTACCAGCATTTGCATCGACATTCAGGTTGATACGTCGTTAACTTGTGCACTGTATGATTCAATGTTTTGCAATGTGGCATGTGTAGTACCAAAATGGTTTCACGTTGGTTAGTATGAATTCAACAACGTAAATGCAGGTTTGTGCAACACGCTTAATAGCATTTCGGTGATATAAATTTGAAAATGTAAAATCACGGAAAATTGAATAAACTCCTTTTTCCCAGATATTCTGAAATCAGCTGCTCTGTAGTCCTTGACGCAAACCATATATTGGCAAAAATAATTTATAGAACTGTGAAACTGTAATCTATAGTGAAATGGGCTCCATTTATAATCCAATTATCTAGAGATATTTATAAGGAGATATTTGATCCCACTTTGATGCGATGGATACTTTTTTGCTATAGCATGACGTAAATAACCTTATAAGCACGTTTTGTTAATAAAGGATCACCAGACAAATTGAAAGATTAAAATTTAGTTAAAACGTACAATGCTTTTAAAAAATGGGTTAAGTCTGTTTATATACCTAGAAACGTTTTACAGGCGTATATCGGCAAACCGATTTCAGTTAAACTTTTGAAATAGATACGATGTTTGCTTTCGAGAACTATCAATATTTACATCTCATCATGCAATGCTTCCAAATGGAAGTGAATTAACGAGTAAATTGCAATATTTGTAACAAATAAAGAATTCATACATTATATCTTAGATAATTTGTGCATTATTTTTAAAAAGCGGCTCATGTTTTACAACAAATGGAGACTATGTATACAAATAAAAATAAAACCGTGTCATGGAAACTTGAACTAAGCAATCTCATAGTGGCTGCAAATGTTCACTAAGAAAAAGTAATGCTGTGAATAATGGAAAGACAATTGATGAGCACAAATGATTGTTATGTCTGGATTCTACGTGGATATTTGTATCTAAAGCTTATCCTGTGATTATTTGAGCTCATGTGGTCCAGCTAAGTTTCAAATACTAATCTTTTGTATAAATCATTGACGTCAAATAATGCGTTCGTAGTTCAAACTGATATCAATAAGCTCGCACGTTGTGAAAAATGTTTCCCGTCTTCAAATTTATGTGATGTATTTTCGAGTAGAATATAAAGATCGCTAGACGAAAACCCATAAAAATAACCCTACCTTCTGGAAACTTTAAATCTTACTTGGGCGGTGATTTCTGTTCTGCACACATCACAAATCATGCAACTTCGTTGTGACAAACAATGTGCTACGAGCAAAATAAAGAAAGTTTCCATGCTAATATCCCGTAAATGTACGTCAGTATGCAACAGCAAACTGATATTATCCTAATCCATGTGCGAATGTAATATATACGATTGTTTTTCTGAATAGTGTAACTTTCAAGTATCATAGTGTTTTGCGAACACATCTGTCTGTAAAAATGTAATTTCGAATGCAATGTTTGCAGGATTAGATAAAATTTGTTAAGCAGAAAACAAAAATCGTCTTAAAAACAAAAATGTAATAATAATGAACTACGAAGTCATTATATATTTAGACAACATGGTAAATAATGAAATAATAAAGACAACGTTTGGAACTTATATTTTATTCTTAAACGGTTACATATATACGATTATTATTAATTGGTTAGACAGAAAACCTTAAGTTTTACATAAAAACTTTCAAAGTGATCAGTTGTTTTTATCTATGCTATTATTGTAATGGCAGATAATTTAGCAGTCTATCCTTTGGCTATCCACATTTTATGCTATAATTTTCTTTTGAAGTAATTATTAGAATTGGTATCAAAATACAAACATCAACCGAATCGTACATGGGGATTCGTCAGTGCACTGATCATTGTTCAGGTGAATATATTAAAATCTAATGGGATGAAGTTGAAATTCACAACAGTCAATCGAAATGGAATGAGCATTATAAATATGTGTAAGTGTATATATAATGAAAAATATTTCAGTAGTAGAAAATTCGCTATTTCCGCTGACAAATCGAGACCATCGTGAATTTCATGCGATATTACGTAGAGAAAACTTGTCACAGGGCGTCCTGTGTATGTTCAAACGCACCTATTGCACGTAACCAGAATAAATTAAATAACTTAAACACAACAAAATTCCGGATACAATTTAAATCCTGCACCATTTGCTTCAAGCCACAACCACGAACTAACAAAATAGTACTACTATAGGCAGTCACCATATCAAGAACAGCTTGATCAGTGACATATTTTGAAGTTTTCTTTGTGATTCTTCTTTGGCTTTCTTCTCATTTGGGAGAAATGTGAGAAGTATGAATATCAAAGTATAAAGTGTACTTTAAATAAATACAGTGAACTTTATCACCTTGCTTAAGATAGCGAAAAGCATACACATCAACAATAAATCAATAGCATTGTTTAACTTC
The DNA here is from genome assembly GCA_013407085.1 of Atriophallophorus winterbourni. NCBI lineage: Eukaryota > Metazoa > Platyhelminthes > Trematoda > Plagiorchiida > Microphallidae > Atriophallophorus > Atriophallophorus winterbourni. Next base: position 12,660 of record JACCGJ010005938.1, read on the forward strand.
ACATTATTTCCAGATATATTCACTAACAAATGGTTTTGTTTAAACGTTTCGTTTAAAAACTGTTTCACCTTGTACGTATTTAAGCGAAATGATAATTTTAACTGCCATATAACTTGCCATAAAGGTGAGCACTAATAAGTAGGGTTTTTGGTATCTACTAAATAAAATTTAATATTTTAATATATCTCTGTTATTTGAGTTTCCTTGAACTCTTAGGCTCATATAAGCTGATCAACCCGTCTTTAACTAATCACTTGATTAAAATTCCACAACACTAAAATTGTTTCTTTATGATTTTCTTTTTTTATGTTCACAATATGTTTCATTCGTTCATTTATCATCCGCAATTAGTAAAATAAAAATCAGAAAGTTTCAAAAACGCGGGTTTTGCCCTCAGTCATGAATAATGTAATTATCACGTGAATCTTTTCCGATATATAACTCTTTCTTATTATAAGCAGAATGAGAATGATTATGCATCAATTAATTTGAAAATAAATCTTAGATAGACACGCCAATCATTTAATAGAGCAAAATAACTTTATTTTCTTTGAATGAGAGTCTTTTACAAGCAAAAGGTGTATACGTTTTACATTGAGCTTTATAAGTTACCAACTCATATAGTGACATGCTTTGCAGACAATCGCTAATACATCAATTTTATATTTGATTTAAATGGTCTGCTTTAATGGTTGCACAATTCTAGAAGTAATTTTGATTTGGACGTTTAAATTTTGTTTGAAAATTCAATAGTCATTAGTCAATAGTGTATTGTAGGAAAATAAAGCTACAAGCTCAATGGAATAACCACAAAATAGTTAGCACATTGGGTCTGAATAAGTTTCAGCAGTTCAGCAAAGTGGTCAAAGGGAAACGTGCTCCATATTAGTTAGGACGGGAAACGCTGTGGAAAGAGGGAAACATATGGTGCAGTATCAAAAAGACTATAATCGTGAAAAAGCATAGTCAAGAATTGCGTATCGTGTGATAAAAATGGAGGTCAAGGCGTTCTTTAAGAATATTTAGGGATGGGGCGTATGTATAAAAGCATGTATGAAAGCACATGCCTGATCCAGGCAAAGTGCCGGCAGAGTTAGTGCGTTCCAAGCACGAGGAATCCGGACGGCAAAGGAGTATCTGCGGCTGTCGAATCTACTGTGCAGATGTGCCAACTTCAGGAGATGACCAAGATTTGCTGAGTATGGGGCCATTTTCGGCATACCCCTACATGGGTGAGTTTCTTCCGTCAATATCCGATACGCAAGGATCAGATCGCCTTGGATACGACGATAGTTTGTAGAGAACATTTGTAGAGTTGTAAGACGTTCTTCGTAGCTGACGAAGCTAAGCCCTTTGATTAGCTTTGTAGAACTTTTCTGCGGCTGTTCTAGGGCGTGCTGGTCACGTTTCAACCATGGGTTCCAGACGAAGACAGCATACTTCAAATGTGGCCTGATGTATGCCTGAAGAAGAAACGGAAAGAGACGTGGATCGATTTTTCCGAACGCACGCTTTAAAAGCCCAACGTTTCTGTTTGCCACGGTTAAAGCTCTACTACACTGAGCAGAGCAGCCCAAATCATTTTGTACAATCACCCCGAGATCTTTTTCTTGCATTGTGACAGCGAGCATTTTGCCACTCAGATTATAGCCAGGGTCGCCAGGAAGACGAATGCGCAATGCATGGCATTTGTCAGTGACACATAATCAATGAAAAAACGTGTAAAACACAGGTGCATTAAAAGAATATACGTTTCTTTTTGCAGAACACACAGCAGCACTTGTCTAATTTTGTTTGATTTGTATTGACTTTATTCTTGCATGCCATCTGTTTCGGAAACTCAAGTAGTAATCTAGAACTTTTTGTCAGTGAGGGCAAAATAAATAAGTTTTCGCGCACACTGCTAAATTGACTGGCCACCATTAGTGATCTGAATGCCGAACTATCCTGGAGTTCCACTAACATTTCTATTTTTCATTTCTATTTTGCTTCTCATATCTGTCTGGGCCTGAGTAGCCTGGCAGTATCTTAGCCCACTTGTAGTATATGACTGTGCAGCTCTTTGCCTGGATCAGGCTTGCGCTTTCACACATATATGCACGTAAGGCATTGCGCTAATTCGTAACCACCTTTTTACATTCATCTTATAAAAATTTCATCAGCACATAAAATACATTTTGATAATATAAAATGACTAATTTGCCTACTAGATCCAGATGGTATGGTATGAAAACACAAGCCTGATCCAGGCAAAGTGCCGCACAGTCAGAGACTGCACGTGGGCTGAGATACTGTCAGGTTGCCCAGGCCTAGACAGATATGAGGAAGAAAAAAGAACAGGAAATGGTAGTGAGACTCCAGCCTCTTTCAGCATGCAGCTCACTACCGGTGGCCAATCAATTTAGCACGATGGTAGCCGCACAGCACATAAATGCTGCACGATTGCACGATTGCTGATACTAAAGATGAGAACTTTTATATGCGAGATAAAATTAAGTATTTTGCCAATTTTGTATGAAATCGTACTCAGTCACTTTGATAACTTAAGGATTGCTTTACAGAATGCTATTCCCTTTTCAATGAGCATTCAGAAATGATTTTACAGCACAGCTACAATTATCCTGTTCATGTTAGTCGTAAATTCCAAATATTATGCAACGCAAATTGTAAATGTGTGTTAACTTTAAGGAATTTTAACTTGTGAACTTCGTATTTGCCCGCGCCATTGCTTAGGTATGTGTTTTTCTCTTGCTACACAGGAAATCACATATTTGTGAACAAAAATCTGAAATCCGTCTCCGCATAGTTGTAATCTAAGGCTAGAACTAAAACAAAGCACTATTTATAGACGGCCACCGTAGAGTTTTTTCTCCATTTTGAGGGCACCACCAATCTGTTTGATATGAATACATTGCTCACCAATCTATTGCACTAATGTGTTTTGTAATATTGAATGAAAGTGTTTCGGACATTATTTGCTCATAGTTAGAAAAGCGTATATGTGTTAGCAAACTTCCTTATGGTCAGTAAAATACGACAAGAGTGACGATGTTCGGTTATTGTTCTACGTTTTTAATTTTCGCTATAACGAGAGCATATAACGCATATCTTAAAATATCATGGGTCTAGGTAGTATATGCCTAAAAGCTGTACGGCTAAGATGTTTTTGACGACGCATTTCTGTTTTCATTTAATATATTGATGTGCGTGCTTCTTTGGACAAACCCTCTGTGCATCCCCTTTTGAGCGTTGAATCATGTCATGAGATATATATTTAGCTGAAACGCTATCCAAACTGAACAATCAAAATTGTAAACCCATAGATTGTCATACTGAATTGAATATTATTATTAATATTTGCCTTCGTTTAAAATTGCTATTTTGGTACCCATATTCTGTCATACCTCAAGTGTGTAAAGATTTAGCAACCAGTCTGTTATTGTTATAAATATCTCCGTAGTTTGGGGTTTCGCAATTCGAATTTGAGTTGACGACTGACCATCACGTATATCGTGCACAATTACGGTCAGTCGCGATCATTTTGTTATATTCTTCAAGCGAGTTCGATTTAATTTGTAGGCTGTTGAGTCATTTTGAAGAAAAATTCATCATGATGCATTTCACCACAAACAGAAATAATACTCTCTTTTTGTAATGGCCCTATATGTCCACATATAATGATTACATGCATATTACGTTGGAGATGTGAGGCAGTTAGCTTAATTGGCCTGTGTTCAATTTTCAACAAATCCTGTTGCCGCTTTCCCCAATTAATTTAAGATTATTTTATTTTGTATGGTAGTTTACCATTCGTAGGTGCTTCCATCAAAATTTTGTTTCTCAGGATGTTGTGATTGGAAGAAGTTTAACTGGGCCTCATCAGGTCGGTCTTGCTTTACTTGGGTGCGAGACTGCAGTACCGGCATAAACCTCCGGAGCTTGGAGGTGTTTGAACATCTAATGTTTACGGAGGCCTTTGCACGAGTGTGGTGGCAACACCGCACGAGCAACGTTGAGTGAGGCCCGTTGTTCTAGGTTGTGACGGCCTGATGCTAACGAGACCTAATCGACCGTTCCCGTCTCCGCTGGCTAGGGCATGTCTTGAGAATGAAGCCTGAGCGCCTACCTTCCGCGCGCTGCTTGTGTCGGTTGGCCCAGGCTGGCGGCGGTGTTCAGGTGGACAACCGCTGACCTGGAAGAAGGCCCTAAAACGCTTGACGTCGGGTTTAGCTCGGGTCGGACGAACGCGGCTTCCTGGGTGGGTTCCAAGGGATAGTGAGTGTCTGTGGCTTGATACGCTGTCGACGATGGCTGAGAACCGGCAACAGTGGAGAGAGTGCATTCTATTTTGTGTTCCCCCCTCAAATTTGTGAAAAATATCAAAAAATCGACACGTGGAACAATGGACAAAAAATTCCACCCTCATATTGTACCTTTTTTTCTTTCTTTTTCTCGTGCATTGCCGGGTGGCACTTTTCATTTTTAAATGATTGTGTAAAATATATATATATATATATATATATATATATATATATATCCTAACACCCGCTTCCCGACATCTATAATTGTAACGCGATGCTGCCACCAGGTTTCACTGTCGTACAGTAAAGCATTTACTACGCACGCGCTGTATCTTTATCTTAACAGTCAACTTGCGGTTACCACAAATACGAGTTCAATGCGGACAAAATGACAGCCAATCCGCTTATCAATCTCCGTGACTAACGAGAGGTTATCTGCAAACATTGAACCAAGATATGTGAAATGATGTACTCGTTCAAGCGTACAGTTTCCAAAAGTGATGATTAGAGGCGATACAATCCCTTGACCAAGGACTTTGGTCTTGCTCATGTTGGTTGTTAACCCGAAGTCTCTGCATGCCAACAAAAAACAGTCCATGAGCGACTGGAGATGTTCTCGGAAATGAGCATTAATGGCGGCATTGGCGGCAAACAGCAGGTCACGGATTAGCACATCCCGTGCCGTGGTTTGTGCTGTCAACCGATTCAGGTTAAAAAGCTTGCGTAGATGAAGACCTGCTCTCGTCTTAAGTGTGCTTCAGAAGCAGATCAAAGAAAATGCCGAACAGCGTGGGAGAAAATTGTACGTAAATCCGATAAAGCAGATTGTTAATAGAAATCTTATCCAATATTTGATTCAAACTAAGATTACCAATTGTGGACTTCAAATGCATTTATCAAAAAAGGTACAGTTCCTTTATATGAGCACCCTAGGCTTTCCCAGAAAGCGAATGGACCTGCCGAATCCCGTAAAACAGGAAGGAATAAGAATTATATAAAACCAATCGTAGGTTTTCAAAGTCTTGCCCTGTCAAAAATTAAACATGGACTTACTGTCAGGTTACCGAATAGTTAAACCGATTGACAGCTTATTCGAGCTGGCAATTTATCATCAGTATCAATACGAAGCGCGTTTTAACCAGACAGAATGACAACCAACATGAAGTAAAGCAGCGAGCAACCGGAAAATACGAATTCGGAAAAAACAGGTTGTTTTTGTCGTTTAACTCCACGCGATCCTCTGATTTTTCATGTTATTTTCCTTAGTATCAAGGCCTAGGCAAAATGACAGTATGTTAGCATACGTGCAGTCTAGGGATGTGTGGCACTTTGCCTGGATGAGGCTGGTGATTTAATAAGAACAAGAGAATGACTTTATTCGTGTACACAAATTTTCAGCAATACATTAATTTCTCCACAAAATACAAATATGATAAAATGTATAAAGTGCACCACAATGAAATGATACTTGAGCTAATAAAGTGTCAGGTTACCATAGGCTAGACAAATGTGAGGCGAATTATAAAAATAAAAATTGGAGAATAACTGCAACATTTCAGTGTCATTTAAAAAATTGTCAAGCGCTTCTTTAACTCCATAACAGCTTTCGACTGATCAACCATGTATCGGGCCAAGTATGGAACAAAAGAGTTTCTAAATTGATTAGTTCTCGAATAGGGAATAACATAGTAACTTCGGGTGGAGGAAAAAGATTCATAAGAAGCAAGGCTTTTGTTCAGTGGATGTGAACAATCAGAAGAAATAGTTGCGATGAACCCATTGCATTCAAGAAAGTGACGATCAACAATAGTGTCTTGAATGTCATCAGCGGGAACACAACTCAATCTTGAGATGAGCTTAATACTTCTTCTGATCATCATAAAATCATTTTCCAAAAGGCCAGGAAAAATTACGGGGGAAGCGTAAAGGTGTGGAATGATGCAAGAAAAAAACAAAAGGTTGAATAACTTTTAGTGGTATGGAGAGAGAACGGAGACGAAGTGCATAGAATGACATTTGGCGCATCTTTTTGAATTGATTTGTTACATGTTTGGTCCAGCTAAGATTGCCTGATATTGTTATGCCAAGATACTTGAAGCTGTAACATCTTTCGAACACAGAACTTTCATAAATACATACTTTGGTATCAATAATGATGGAATGTTATACTACATTGGCGCCTCTGAATTCGGTTTGCAGCCGTATAGCTCAAGGTTTTCAAATATTAAGTGGATCTTTTGGACCCCACTCAGGCAAACGAATACGTCCGAATGAGCCTAGTGCTAAGGTAAGTTTCTTCATCCTAGGGTGCAACGTCATGAACTGGCCACTAGGTCGTTACGCTCAGTCTCAGCAAGGCTGTGAATAAGGCACGGTGCTAAACCGTGTTCCGACTATAGTAAACATTCTTTGAACTCAGTGGCCTTCTGGTCTTCCCACTCTTTGGCAGACCAATATTTGTGACGCGATGCTGACGCCGAATACGAAAAAGTGATGAAGTACTGCAAATTGTACGCGAAAATAAATTAAAATTACACATGAGAAAAAAATCAGGATCATCATTATCATAAATCATAAGGCTAGAACCAGATTAAGTGCAAGGCAACCGACGACCAAACACGCCAAAATATTGGGGCAGACGAAATACGCAAATACGTAAAACGAGCACTTTATTTGGTAGCTTCAACTAGTTTTTTCGCAGAATCCAGGCCCTTCATCCAGACAGTAGGGGTTGCATACATACGGTTCACTGACGTGTATACGTGCGCCTCATAAAAGAAGGATGGAACGGAAAATCACGACGTAACACCGCTTAATGCGCACGCTAAAGATAGCGCGGAAATTAACGGTGGTACTGGTGGGTGTGACGCTGAAGCATTTCGCATAAATAAACTACGGAGGTGTCATGATTGTTGTATACTTTCTATATACCGTTGACTTGGAGCAGTGCGTATTACAAGAAATTCACAGCTACGAGGTTCAGCGCGATCAATCACAACGATTATTCTTTATCGCTTAAAACGCACAGAGCGTTTTCTGTGGATAAACTCATACTGGTGTACCATAAGAAACGACACACAAATGAGTGATTTTGAAAACAGATGTCAGTAATGCAACGAAAAGCAAACGGTGTTCGATAGGGGTGGAAATTGTTAAAGCCGGCAAATTCATTTAGTTGGTATAAGGAAAATCTATAATCTAACCACAAGTCCTTAACATAGAACGCTGGCAGGCTAACGTGATAGAACCCGCATCAAACATACATCGTATATGAACATGGAATAGCATCAATAAATTTGATCAGAGAACGCCTTAAACATTTTATCCCCTGAAGTCCAGAGGAACATTACCTCTCACAAATAAATAAAAATAGAAAGGAGAAATCGAAGTGGGATAGAACATGAGTCTACTTGCCCACTCTAGTCGAAATGTTGAAAAACGCAGATGATTTTAGCCATGATAAATTTATTTTTCAATTTAAGCAATCAGAGTTGAAGCGGTCGCACTGTCGTACTTCCAGTTTGGAGGTAGTACACGGCATGTTTTATAATACCGAGCTAGACGGTGAATTCTGCTTTCAACCAGGATTAATCGAAATTTTCCGTCCTTGTCTTTTCTATTTCGTCCGAGATGTTTTCGAATAGCAACGGCCTTCTTAACTAATTGGAATAAATCCTCCGGAATACTAGGAGCCAATCCCTTTGATTTTAATATACGTAGAATTTTATTGCCGGCCAACCAACGAACTTGTGCAACGCCAAAACTATCTCTCAAAATGACACCTGCTCCTGTCAAGAAAATCAAGACTTACCGATTTGAGATGGCGATAACCCCTTCCTCGCCAACTTAAAAATTTGCTCTTTTACTTCATCAGCAGTTAATTTTTGCCATGACGGAACCGATCTTCTATACGGCAACGCGCTCTTAGAAATACCTTTTCCACCGCTGTGCATACGACCCATTTTTGTAAACTTCAGAAAAACACGCAATGACTTTGAACGACGCGCTTAATTAAATTACTTCAAACGAAGGTAACATTCGAAACCACGAGAACAGTTATTCAATTATTTTTAAATGGTTAATTTCGAGTTTTAGATTGAAAAAATGGTCGTCAAAATTCGAGTCTAGTTCTACTTTTACACTTGTTATTTGTCTTAATTTAGGATCTGAAAACTGTCAATATCAGTATCATAGTTCAGTTCAGTTCAGTTTGCACAGGACACTAAGTGGCTAACGAGCCAATCGAGTGTCCAGATTTCTTTCTGTGGTATGCCAAAGATGAGCGTCCACCTCTGCAAACAATATCATCACTGGGCCATATTCGACTGCACAGATTCTTTCGGATTTGTTCCCGGAAAAACCCGCCATTACCAGCATTGATTAATAAGAAGCACATGCGTGTGTACCTGTGAATCGAATATGGCGGAGGTCTCGTCGCCGAGAAGTGAGAGTGCACCTGCATGTTATAATCGAATGAAAAGACGATGAACAGCAATTAGTTCAGTTTAGTTCGCACAGGACTGTAAATGGATAATAAGCCAATCGAGCGCCCAGAATTTCTATCGGTGGAAAGCCTCAAAGGAGCGTCCACCACTGTCACCGTTAGTTCATTCTTTTCTGGTATCCTTGTCGTATGCGATGTTACGTCTGGTGTTTTCCAGGCCGTCCTCCGGTCCCAGAATTTGTAGCTTCGACTGAGAAAAACGGAAAGGTTTTCTGTTCACCACGCCGGTGAGAGGTTAGCTATGGAAAATTGGTGTGTACATTTAAAACATGACATTTGAAACGGGGCATTATATAACCGGATTTTTTGTTTTTTTTAATAATGGTAAAGATCATCTACATTAAAAATGAACAGAAAATGGACAATTCTGTCGACTGACGACCTGTATATTCATGGAAAAACGTCTAGGAAAATCTCATACCACAATGCATCTAAACCCCTTTTAAATGCTCCTATTTATGTATAAGCGATTAGTTTCTCAGTCAGCTTCTTCCATTAGCTTGTCACTATTTCACTGAAAAAGTGTTGCCTATGATTCAGATGGCTGTTCTCTAGTTGAAGGGTTGATCGCTCATGAAAACATGATTTGACAACCCTCGTTGCCTAAACATTTCAGGATTTTGAATGTTTCTATTAGGTCGCCCCGTAGACGCCGACGCCGAAGGAAGAAGAGACTTAAAGAAATTAGACCTTCTTCATAGGGTTTCGCAAACATCCCTTCAACAATTTTGGTGGCCAGACGTTGAACTCTTTCTAGTAGTAATATGTCTTTTTGAAAGAATGGGCTCCAGGCTAGCACGCAGTATTCTAAATTCGGCCTGACAATCGCCGTATATAAAGGGATAAACACTTCCGGCGTTCTACAAATCAGAACGGATTTAAGCGAACAGAGTTCTCCTCTAGCTCGTTGGGCAACTGAGGCACATTGCGCAGCCCATTTGAATTTCATTGTTACGGCTATACCCAAATTTGACATCATCAGCAAACATGTATTAGGGACATGACAACTTCGATGCTAGGTGATCGATGAAGATCAGAAAGAGTATTGGGCCTATTACTGAACCTTGTGGGACCCGACTGGTAACAGTTGCGAACTCAGAGGTAGTATCGCCTACACGGACCTGGAAGGATCTATCACGAAGAGAACTGGTTATCCAGTCGTGAAGCTCACCAGATATCCCTTTGGCCGCGTGCTTATTCCCAGGAACCTGTAAACTAACCGAGTCGAAGGCCTTAGTAAAGTATAAGTAAAAGACACCTCCCCGGCCGCCTTAATCCAGTGTTCCGGAAACTCTATTAAAAAACATAAAAGATACGATGAGACCGACCTCTTTTAGCAAGCATGTTGAAAACCGCGTTGCTAATGATGAATTGTGCACGACGGTGGATGCACACCGAACCCTTGATAAGTCTCTCCAAACTTTTACATAAAAATGAATCAAGCTCACCGGTCGGAAATTCTTATATGTTTGCGCACCTCGGCGTTGGAATGGGTATGAATGGACTTTCTTCCAATCATCTGATAGGATGCATTTGAGAGCGATGCGTTGGACAACGACATAGAGGCTCTGATAGTACTTTAGATATTCCTTAACCCAATTTTAGGAGCATGACACTCGATCCCCGCGGATTTATTTCCGTCTCGATTCTTAGGATACGAGCGAATTCAGTCCGTGCAAAAACTACTTGCTTAGAGAGGCCCCATTTCCGCCACTAATAGTTGGGACTAAGTGAATCGCATCCCCGCCATCCATTCTACGTACGCTTTGAAAATGATCGAGCAAATGTGCTGCCTTTTGGGGTCAAAATTGGCTTTCTCGCCATTGTCTAATCAAAGGGTACCTATGTGCTCCCTTGTCTTACCCTTAGACTGAACATAACTAAAACACTTCGTAGGGTTCTTTTTAGCAGATTTCGCCAGGTAAGTTTCGTAGCTTCGCTTAAACCTCCGTTGTAGCTTTACTGTGTTGT
>JACCGJ010005939.1:0-58279 GCA_013407085.1 Atriophallophorus winterbourni
CCTCAATATCCAAAAAGCTGCAGGTACTGGAAATTTTCACGACATGTATGATGGGATCAAGAGAGCCATTGGTCCAAACAAACTTAAAACGGCTCCATTAAGTCTGCATCTGGGGGTCTGATTGTGAACAGAACAGAAGATGGAAAGATAGGTAGAGCACTTCTCATCTCTCTGCTGTAGGGCCAGTACGGTTTTACCACATGCATCTGAAAATCGAACCGTTGCCGACCATTGAACATCTAGATACCCCTCCTACTCTTGATGAGCTCAATAATGCAATCGACCGCTTAGCGAATGGGAAGGCCCCTGGTGACGACGGAATTCCACCTGAGCTCATCAAATGCGGTAGAGCAGCATTATTACAGCCTCTTCACCATTTGCTTCTTCAGTGCTGGCAGGAGGGGGGGTGTCCCACAAGAGATGCGAGACACAAAGATCATCACGCTATTTAAGAATAAGGGTGACCGAGGCGATTGCAACAATTACAGAGGAATCTCCCTTCTGAATGTTGTAGGCAAATTGTTTGCTAAAGTCGTACAGATCCGGCTGCAAGTTTTAGATGATAGAATTTACTCCGAATCTCAATGTGGCTTCCGCAGGAAAGATCACCGTTGACATGATCTTCTCACTGAGACAACTTCAAGAAAAGTGTCGGGAACAGCGTATGCCATTATACGCTGTTTTTATTGATTTAACTAAGGCATTAGACTAGGTCAGCAGGGAGGGTCTTTTCAAAATGCTTGATCTGGTAGGCTGCCCCCCCAAGGCTGCTGAGACGCGTTATTTCGTTCCACTCAGGCATGAAAGGCTCAGTCCATTTTAACGGTTGCAGTTCAGAAGCATTTGAAATTCGCCGAGGCGTCAAACAAGGGTGTGTTCTTGCTCCCACGTTGTTCGGCATTTTCTTTGATCTGCTTCTGAAGCACGCTTTTAGGACGAGAACAGAGCGGAGTTATAGGCACGCGAAGTGATGGCAAAAAAAGCTTTTCAACTTGAACCGGTTGAGAGCACGAACCAAAGTACGGGATGTGATAATCCGTGACCTGTTGTTTGCCGACGATGCAGCCTTTATTGCTAACTCCCAAGAGAACCTACAGTCGCTAATGGACTGTTTTTCGTCGGCATGCAAAGACTTTGGTCTAACAATCAGCATGAGCAAGACCAAAGTCCTTGGTCAAGGGACTGTATCGCCACCAATCATCACTGTTGGAAACTGTCAGCTAGAACCAGTACATCATTTCACATATCTTGGTTCAACCATTGCGGATAACCTCTCGCTAGACACGGAGATTGATAAGAGGATTGGCAGAGCAGCTGTCATTTTGTCTCGATTGAACTCTCGTGTTTGGGGTAGCCGCAAGCTGACTGTAAAGACAAAGATGATGGTATACAGCGCGGGCGTACTGAACGCTTTACTGTACGGCAGTGAAACCTGGACCACCCACGCAAGACACGAACGGAAGCTGAATGCGTTCCATCTACGAAGCATCCGTCGTATCTTGAACATATCGTGGATGGACAGAGTGACTAATGCTGAAGTGCTTTTAAAAGCTGGTCTACAGAGCATGTTCACTCTATTGCGACAGCGCCGCCTGCGCTGGCTTGGTCATGTCTATAGATGGAAAATGGTCGTATTCCGAAAGATCTACTCTATGGTGAGTTGCAACTAGGAAGGCGACCATTGGGCAGACAGCACTTGCGGTCCAAAGATGTTTGCAAAAGAGATATGACAGCTCTTGACATTGACCCCGCAAGCTGGGAAGAACTTGCTCTTGACCGCTCACTTTGGAGGCATTGTGTAAAGCGTCAAATGCAAGCCGGGGAGGAGGAAATACAGCTCCTGGCTGCTGAACGCAGACTATCGTTGCAAGCGCTGCGGGAGAGATTGTTCCTCCCGAATCGGACTGTTAAGTCATTCAAAAAGTTGCAAAACATAAAATTCATGCGATGTGATGTACATCCATGGTCGACATCGACCGACGGAGGCCAACAACAACAATCCATGGTTCACACCGGGAAGTGTTACATAGTAAGTAGAAAAGAGCCATATTATTACCATTACACAAGAGCGGTTGCAGGTCAACTCCTGGTAACTATAGGCCTGTCATCATGAGTAGCATCGTTTCGAAGTATTATAAAGATTATAACGTGACAAAATTTCAGCATATTTGTCGAATTCTCTACTTAGTTTAACTCAACACGGATGTAACAAGATTATCTCCGGCCACTAAAACGGTTATGCGAAGGAAAATAATTCAAATCCATCTACTTAAATTTTAGAAAGGCTTTCGATTTCGTAATACACTGATTTATTTTATTCAAGCTATTGTCAAAAGGCATAATGAGTAATCCACTTGACCGGATAAAAGCATTCCTTACGGGTAGGACATTCAGTGTTCGGGTAGGATCCAGTTTGTCTGTGAAATCCAACTGTTTTAGTGGCGTACCTAAAGGTTTGATACTTCGTCCTCTTGTATTTCTGATTTTCATTGATGTCTTATCGTCTACTTTGAAGTGCCCATGCTTCATTCTCGCAGATGGTGTAAATTTCATTTGATCAGCGGAGGAAGAAACCCGGATGCACGTCCTTGAGTGGGTCATAATTTGGTCGTTTGTAAATGAAACCAAATGATTGTTCACTACATAACTTAGTTCTTTCAGAAATATACAATATTATCTGTATTATCATCATCGCTAAGGTCGCTCGTGGTTTAAAAATGGTACGTTATTCCTAGATAATTATATAGTCAACATTTATATAAATTTTTTCGCAATCTTCGTGATAATATCCCATTTTAAACTATTATTATCATGTTAACTATATGATTTAAACTGTATGTAAACTGTGGTCGTAGAAATCTTAATGAGAACTATGTAAACTATAGTGTAAACTATGGTAGTAGAAATCTTAATTCGATGAAATTCGTAAGGAAAATCTTTTGTTACCCACGTTCGCATTACTATTTAACCATTAACTATACTTATGGATGATAATTCAAACATTCACAATAACATATTTCAGCGAACTAACAAGATCCTTAAATCAATTTAATCCTAAATTTTTCAGAGATTATTAGGATCCAAATCTTTCATACTACCTGATATACATGACAGTACCCTTCAACATGATCAAAAATTGCGATGTTTTTAATGTACATTCTTTTTTTAAATGATGAACTATTTTACTTTGATGACCTATCACCATGATGGTGAAGAGAATATCTTTCATTATATTCCAGTGTCTTCGAATACCGAACCATCACTGAAACTGGCTCGAAATCTATCCGCCCGAGATTTGTTCCATTTGCGATTCACTCTCCTGCAGATAACGAAAACCCGGCTGGTGAACACATTTTGGTTCGATTCGTCGACAATTCTTCAAGAGTATTGAAGTACACAACGTACCCTACTCCCATGCTATTAACTACACCCTCTCTCATCCCCCAGAATTACTTAGATTTTCTTATTCTGATGGATTTATGTTCCCCTTTTCATCTTCTCAACCAATCTTTCCGTAAAAAAAACATGAATTGATGCATTTACAATTTATTTATCAATTTTTATGACAATTTATTACAATTCACTCCACTTTTTCCATAATTACCTTCCATTTATGTTCTCCATGTTTTCCCATACTTGCAATTCGTAAATTTTGACAAAATTGAATTGAAACCATACTGTTATTAGACATTAGGATTTTTTCTTGCTTACTGTATATTCGTACCTATTATTGAACGGAAAAAAATGTTTAAAAATCCCGCTAACTTCGGTCATTTGCACCGTTTTATTTTCTTTTGCTGTTCCAATTTTGATAAACTGATCATGTATTACATGCCTTGGATGTCCAAGAATATATATTATTATTATTATTATTATTATTATTACTTTTGGCTTTCTACAGTAATGCGCTTCGTTAAGTCGCTCGACGATAATCAAATCTTCAAAATGTTGATCAATCTTAGTGGAATCCAGTGACAAGTGCTCTGCGACTGAAAACTCAGAACATAAGTGTAATTTCAAATCGATTCCCGAAACTAACAATGTTAATATTACACCTCATCTTACACCAAATCAACGGCGATTCACGTTAAATAAGCGTTCCGTGTCTAATTAATCTTTGAACAATTTTTGGAAAAGAAAATTGGTAATTGATGTGGTGCTTTGAGAGTTGAATGTACCTCCAACTTAGATTTCTTTGGTGAATAAATTAACGAAACTCAGTATATCATCCATCAGTATTACATCTTTCAATCAAGTAAAAATCCATATTAACTGGGCCTTGACAAACTATTAAAAATTATCCACTATCAATTCTTTTAACTCTAAATCTTCGACACTTTATACGCGATCCTTTATGAATTATTTAACGTGACATTATAGAATGTAAAGAACATTTGACAAGTTTGCTCTCGCTGATTGAAATATCTATGACGCCAAACATGAGCAACGTGTATGCTGTGGAAACTGGTTCAATTCAGCCACGTGGGGTGGCCTGTTATGGATTGAAATACTGTGGCTGCAAAGGGCTTCACGAATTATTGCAGAATCTTGCGTTTTGCCTATTTTTCACACTGATATTTTCATACGACAAATATGACTAACTACTTCATTTTCTATTATTTCTGTAATTGACGCAATATTGGAAATGTAATTCAGGCATCCAGAAATCAGCATTCAGATAGGCTGTTTTAGGAAAATTAGCAATTTAAATCATGCTGAAACTGTAGTTTTCATCAACGAGGATGCTGAAGCTACTTCAAACCAACTATGTGGTACTGTACCATACTTTGGTATGCGCTTTACACATTTCTAACTCAAAGTTTTGTTATATATATCTGGCCAAAAATTAAGCTGAACCTTGAAAAGAGTATCTCACGGTTGTAGACCGATTAGATAGTTGCAGTGCTAGTAACGAGAGTTTATTAAAGGAGATTTCAAACTGCATTTGCTCAACAATGGTAGCGTTTCGTAGCGTTGGTCGTTAGTTACGTCATAGAGCATTCTCTCTTCAGTTTAAAAGGCAGTTTTATGTGGTTACAATTCGCGATATTTTTGGAAAAAATAATAAAATAATAAATAAAATAAAGTAATAATAATAATAATAATAATAATAATAATAATAATAATAATAATAATAATAATAATAAAATAAAGTCCGCATGTCTCTGGCAATCATTGACAGCGCACTGTCATTGGATTTACTTCGCATCATCCGTAATAGATACTCCGGTGACGATTGACATATCGCAATTCAAGGAAATCAGTATATAGCTTGCTGGTTAGGTCAAGATTGCAAATAAAATCTCAGCATTCAGTTGTTTTATTCGTGATGAGATACTGACTTGACTTACAAAATGAAGGATTCCCTCTCTAAGCTTGCTCAAATTTTCAAGAATTTGTAATGACTCCTCACGTAGAACTATGATTCACGATTGTGTGCAGAGGCACTCTTGATTTAGGCATTTTAAATGATTTGATCGATATTTTATGTTGTCAAGTGGATTAGGGTAGAAACCATTTTTATCCTGGGTTACAGTGAAAGCTGCAAGAAATTCGTCATACGTATGTGGCTTCATTACTTGACAACCGTTAATTTAATAAGTGTGTGATTTTCGGTTAAGGCACCTATTTCCAGGATGTTTGTGCACATTTTTAAGAAATTCAGTAGCATTTTACGTCTAACCATACTCTGTTTCTTCAGAATTTCTACGTACCATGGTTGAAATTTGTAATGAAAACAATGATGATGGAGATTAAACGCGAAAGTCGAAAATATGTAATAGTTTGACAAAAACAATGTCTAATTTATCCACCCGCTTTAAGTACACGTGGCAGCGAATGTAATAAATAAACTCGTTGCGCAGCCGATTATTTCGGGATGCAGCACTACAGATTGATACACTGTAATCAAGCTGAAGCGCGAGATATAAACGTCCGAGTCATTTCGCATAAAGTTTAATAATGCTCTAAACAATTTCTTTCGGATAATACAACTCCCATATTGCTCATCAATATGTCCAAAACGCTAGATAGAATCTCAGACGTGACAATGATACGTCGTAAGTTTATGGGTCCCAGATACAATTCTCGGTCTGCAGCAAATTTTGGATTCAATCATTCGGGTCAATCAAATGCGCTGAATTGTTCGCGTCTACAATCGAATCATCAAAAAATCAGTTGCTTCGCGGCTTATTCCATGAAACATTTGCTTAAAATGAATGAAGTTTTCTAGAAAACTTACTTCAAACCGTATTTTTAACTAGAAAACATTGTATTTGTTTACGACTTTGATTTTTTATTAAGAATGATATGTTTCTGAGCGGAAATAAGGTGAGTGAAGTTACCGATTTTGCAAAAACCAACATCGTTTGGAAATGCAAAGAAACACGAACTGTACAATCAAATTAGTGCACTATGGGAGTTATGGTAATGAGCTATCTAACAAATTCCTCGAAACAGTCGCCAGAGCATGTAATGATTAACATATACAAAGTCCAACAAGATTGTAGTCTTCATTGCTTACTAAAACCTCACAAATGTCATCAAATCAGTAAACTTAGGTTAATCATAGATTTTCGGTATATATATATATATATATATAATATATATATATATATATAGATATATAATATATATATATATGAACAGGTTATCATGCGAGATCAAGCCATGATAAAACTTACCTTCAATCAATCACACTCAAATGATTGCCAAAACATATTTGAAGATATAACGATTAAACGTTTTCAAGAATGTAAGATAGTTAAATATTTTCCTAACAATGCTTCTGATTACGTTGCAACCGACAATTCGTTCGGGAGAAAATCCAATCCGACGTCAACTGTTCCTGTCAAATGTTAGACATCAATGTGTCTACTAACGGTCTTAGTATGCGTCCAAGTCCAATAAATATCGATAAGAAAATATATGCGATGCGTACGATACCATTGAAGCAAAACATTCACGCAATAAAAATAACAAACCTCAATTATTTCGCTTCACACTGAATCCTAGAACTTCAATGTTCAAAAGTGACGTTGGCAACAGGGTTCCACGTCTTCAAAAAGTTGGAACGACCAAATTGAGATAAGCTAAAAAACAATAAACTCAAGTAGTTCAGTAACATGAAAACGGTTAATGTGTAAAAAATGCAACCAGTTCTGAAAACTTGAATGTCAGTGAAATTAATTGAATATTTCATCAGATATCGTCCCATGAAATCCGCGCCAGATTTCGCAAAGCCTGACGATGCATGTGCTCTTGTTTCTTAGCCTAGTTTATTGCCTGATCACTGACTACTCTATTTCAAATGCAAACATAGCAATCGGACGTTTTTTGGGTAGCAATGTGAGATGATGGCATCATGTACAACAATTTCTCCATGCCTCACACATGTGACAAAATCCGTTTGCCTTTTCGGCCAGAATGCTCATAAGCTAGACGCTTCCCCTGCATTTAAACTACCAAACTGGCTCTCCTGATCCATTGACGTAACAAACTTAGATCCGCAAATGTCCATCTGGTATTCAGTTATATTATGGAGCAAATAGTTCCGTGGCCACCACAAAAATCTGGGAGCTACTTGGTCGATAACTGGTGCCGATATGTGCAAGTATATTGATTCAACATCGGAACATCGTGTATATAACGATCAAGCTGCGCAGTGTATTAGGCCATTCTGAACACAATCACGTGGTAATAAACCGCTGCAAAATCGCAGCAAAATCATTGACAAGCATAAACGAAACATGTTTGTCCGGCTTAATCTCCGTATGACGCTAAAGTCAATAATGATGCTCAAATTCTTTCTGTCATTGATGATCCGGAACTAGTTACGTTTACATAGAACGCAGTCTATGTAAACGTGTTTTTGCTAACTCGGTGTTGCTGCTGAGTTGTTAATGCTTCCATTCTGAAGGTGAACACACTTCAAAATGATTCCGTTTTAAGGAAAAAGAATTTTAGAAAAGTTGAACTGCTTTCACTTCGTCTCTCGAAATCTTTCGGTCACACACTTGCTGAAGCCCAATGGAATTTCTAGAACACAAAAACGTTTAAAAGATTTGAGCATTCCGCTTTCTCGATTGGATATTCGTCTTAACTTTTTTCTATGTAAGAATTTGTTTCACTTGAAACATTTTGCCTGAATAAATCACACGGGCGAAAACTTTTGCGGTTTTCGCTTCTAAATTCCGAGAGTATATGACAAACCATGCCTTATCTGAGCAACTCAGTATGGTTGCTAAATCATAATCCAGAAAAGTCGTAGATTCTGCAAAGCAAATTGCGGCGGAAATTGACCTTTTCAGGGTTCAGGAAGTCTTGTGCGTGGCAAAGCTAATTAACTGCCAGGTCAAAAAATCTATCGTGATGACCGTTGGAATCCAACCGTAATTAGTAATCGCTCAATTTTAGAAGAATTTCTACAACAGCTGGACGGGGGCACGCTTATTTCGAAAAGTGCTTACATTGAAAGCAAAACAAATGGGTGTCTCAAAGCTGTCCAGGATACGGGATCTTAACCACACCTCTAAGGATGCTTTTCAAAACGCCCGTGACCAGGTTTAAAACTCCAGGAAATAGGATCAACATCTGTGGTAGTAGTCATGAAAGATGTACAGAATGTCTAGGCACTACGCTAGAAAATAAGTTACAAACACTTTACAGCAGGCTCTTGAAAAAAGGAAAATCTATGTACAACTTCCATTGAGCCTATACCTGCTTGTTTGCAGGCGTGGTTTTAGTAGTTATCTATTGGTCCGGTCTCAAAAAGGTTTATCAACGAGGGTGTTTCGACCACGTGTATAAGTGGATTAATAGGTGTGCGCATAGAAATGCCCATGTAAACGATACAAATGCTAGCAGTGTATGTAATAAATGTGAAGAGCTGCAGCTTTCTGCACAAGAAAACTAGATCGATATAATTGTCATCTCTGAATTATGGTTGAAATCAGGTGAACATCTAGCGTCATTTGTATGAAATAACTACGCCAGCTATCGTAAGGTATAGGTGTGGTAATAATGATAAATTAATACCTTCCGATCAGTGTGACATCGATAAATATTGCTTCCCGCACAATCCAACTTACTCGGCATTTAATACTGTCTCTAGGAGGAAACTCGCACTCCATATTCTTATAGAATACAGGCTGCTTCACCACTTGAAAATCAATTACTGGAGGACACATCACAAGTACTGAAATGGCAAAGCAAAGCGTTGCTAACGGTTGGAGACTTTAATCGTCTGGGTATCAATTGAGGCGAGTAGCAATATATGGGTTCGTTACATGTCATGGTCTTTATCAGCAGGTCGAGGAACCTACAAGTTTTAGGTCGGGACACACTCCCTCCACTTTGGATTTGGTTGTAACATCTCATGAAAGAGATATTTACGGGATGAAATACATTTCTTCACTAGGCAAGAGCGACCACGCCGTAATTCTTTTTTGACTGGAACGTATTGCAGTCTAGTCAACAAATTAGGATGTCCATCAACTTTTGTCGAATAGATATACTACAGCCTCAGGCGATGAAGCTGAATTGAGAACAAGAAGAATTGGAAACTTGTGTAGAAAACAGGTGGAAAATTATAAGAGGGCTATTAGATGACGTGACCTTAGTAAGAGGGTTTTCAATTTCTCTGGTACTCAGAGGTCTAGACTGCGGTATATACAGACAAGAAATGCAGCTGTTGCGCTGCAAGGTAAAGTTAAAGGAGACTATGAATCCAAATTCGTCAAAAAGTAAATTGTAACTAAAAAGCTTTTTGTTGCTACTTTCAATCCTACTGATCGTTAGGAGAAGAAAGAGGTACGTTATAGCTGGATGGTGGCAACAGGGGTTTGGCTGCAAAGGAAAAAGCCGATTCTTTGTATAGATTCTTCTGCAGTGTTAAGCGGCGTTAATAAAGTAAACGTGGAGAAACTAACTAGTGTTGCGTTCCTATCTTTCACTCTGTGGGGGTTAATCAGGAAATGGTCTTCACAGTTCTCTTGCAGCTGTATAAAATTATGTCGGCTGGCCCCGACGGTATACACCCGGCTATTCTTCAACCGCTCGCGACTATAAGTAGCCTTGCAATCAACAAACTTTTAGCACTTACCATACTACAGGGTATACTACCAAATAATTGATTACAAGCGACGATAGTAGCCATACACCGAAAGTGTCCCAGTTCTGATGTACACAAATATAATCCAGTAAGCCTGACGAGAATTCTTCGCAAGTGCTTGGAAAAAAAATTCGGCACCAGATATGTGAACATTTGGTAGCCAATTCCTTACATTAGGAACCTCAGCACGGATTCTGGAAAGAAAGGACCTGATTAAAAAATCATCAGAGCTTTCTTAATAAAATGAAGTTACGGCCCGACAAACGGAGAGTAGTTGAAGTATGCTACTTTGATTTTTACAACTCCCTTGCCTCAGTGAACCATAGGCACCTTCTACGTAAGCTAAAACTGAGTAATTACATCGATGTTTAGACAGCTTATTAACCAATTGCACTAACTATGTTAGTACTGCAGGGGTGTTGTTGGAGAAATCAGTGATACACAGTGGATTGCCACAAATCTCAGTGCTTAGTCCCCTATTTTTCATAATTTTATAAACAACCTGGCAGTCTGGTTTACGTTGCTTCTCTGTTGTTGATGATGTTAAAATCCTACGATCCGAGAGTAAAGATACGCTTAACTCTGATTTAGTGAAATAAATCGAATGAAGTAATACATGGGTCTTGTCACTAAACTTAGGTAAGCGCTGCGTTCTGACGACAAATTCGCCCACGACACAATTTTAATTCGGCGAAAGAACCATCAGAATAGCTGCTGCTCAGAAAATAATGTATCTCGGCATTATTATCACAAGAGATTTTAAGTGGTCTACTCAACGTCCTAAAGCAGTAAACTAGGCTCGCAGAGAATTGTTCACACTGCGTTCAGCGTTGTCATGCCAAAAACCTTCTACCAGTGCCTTGCGACTATGTTGGTTAAGGGTCAGAGAAGTGAAACATATGAGGCAATACTCAATGACCCCGAACTGTTTTCACTCTAAAAACAGCGGCTGCGAAGCGACCTAATTAAAGCCTTTAAGATTCTAAAGGTCTCGCAGGTGATAATATTTCTGAATTTTTGAAGCTTACCCCTAAAATAAATACAAGTGGTAATTCAATGAAACTTTTTAAGAGTAGACCCGGGCTGCTGTTACGTTCGCACTTCCTCAGCAAACGTTTGTTCAACTAATGGAATGAGCTCCCATATGGTATAATTAACATTAATACCATCTAAAGCATTAAGAAGGAATTCGACGCTGAATGGCATACTGTGACTTGACTTAATCCCTTGAGTTCCTGGAGGAACATAGGGCCTCGGCAACTTGTCTCCAGTTTGGTCTGTCCATAGCAGCTAGCTTGATGATGTTTCAGTTAAGTCCACACTTGCGCATTTCCTCTTCACACGAGCAGCTCCAAGATAGCCTTGGGCGTCCGACCCGTCTCTTCCCGATTGGGTTCCATTCCAGAACATGACGCGTGATGTCATCATAAGGTTTCCGCAACGTGTGCCCAACCCATCTCCACTTTCTTCTACTGATCTGCTGGGCGATCGGGTCCTCAGTAGCAATCTGCCACAGGTCTTCATTCCTCATCTTTTCTGGCCATTTTACCCAAATAATTCTACGAAGACAATTATTGTGGAATGATTGCAAGCGGTCAGAAGACTTTACTGTCACTCGCCAGGTTTCCGATCCGTAGAACAGCACGGATTCAACGTTGCTTCTGAATATACGGAGTTTCGTGCGTTTTGATGGAACTTTCGACACCCAAATGGGTTTCAAAGCTATGAACGCGTATATTGCTTTGCCGATTCTGGCGACTATGTCTTCGTGCGTGCCACCACTTATTGAAACAAGGCTGCCGAGGTAGACGAATTGCGTGACGTCTTTAACTGTTTTACCATGCATGGTAATCGATTGGCGCTCATCAGTTAGCACACGGAGGAATTCTATTTTTTCGGTATTCACGCGTAGTCCTGCATATGAAGCGAAGTGTGCTAGTCTGTCGGTCTTTCTCTGAAAACGTTGGGGGTCACGCGATATCAAGCAGACATCATCAGCGTATTCCAGATCCTCCAAATGGTCGGATTCCTTCCAATCGATACCGTTCCTCTCACCTTTTACTGTTTGTTTCATTATCCACTCTATTACCAACAGAAAAATCATTGGGGACAACAGGCATCCCTGGCGAACGCCGGTCTCAACTGCAAATGGATCGGTAAGTCTTTCGTTGTGAATTACCTGACAGGAGGCACCCTCATACAGCTGCTTTCTGAGGTCCATGTACAGCGGTGGGACTCCATAGTGTGGCAAAAGCTTCCATATGAATTCGCGTTCCACACTGTCAAAGGCTTTCTTAAGATCTATGAAGTTGAGGCAAAGAGGCGATTGCCATTCAATGCTTTGTTCAATTATTATGCGGAGGGTCGCAATTTGGTCCATACCAGACTTTTGTTTTCTGAAGCCTGATTGCTCTTGCCGTAACACTTGATCAATAACGTCGCGCAAACGCAGAAGGATGATGTGCGTGAGTATTTTACTAGGGACTGCAAGCAGCATGATAACTCGCCAGTTTTTGCAGAGCCTCAGATCCCCTTTCTTTGGAAGTTTGACCAAATGACCTCTCTTCTAATCATTTGGGCCCGTCTTTCTGACCAGATTTTCTGCAGCAAAGGAAGTAACATATGAGCCGAGGTGTCCAAATCAGCCTCCAGAGCTTCTGGTGGAATCCCATCTGGACCTGGTGCTTTGCCGTTCTTCAGCGATTTCAAGGCAGAAAGGATCTCATTTCGACCGGGGGATCGGTGTTTACGTCTAGCAAATTTGCTGCAGGTGGGATGTCAGTGACTAAAGTAGGTGCTGGTCGATTTAGGAGTTCCTTGAAGTGCTCCATCCATCGCTTTC
The DNA here is from genome assembly GCA_013407085.1 of Atriophallophorus winterbourni. NCBI lineage: Eukaryota > Metazoa > Platyhelminthes > Trematoda > Plagiorchiida > Microphallidae > Atriophallophorus > Atriophallophorus winterbourni. The sequence goes on from JACCGJ010005939.1 coordinate 12,954, forward strand.
TTTGCGCCATACTGTATTACGAAAAAAATTCTAATAAAAAACTAACATAATAAAACCAGTATTTGTATTGTTCACGCCTATTATTGCATTGTTTTTTGATTCGATGACCTCTTATATTGCCGGTGAATAGAGCCTTTACCTTACTTTCCAGATATCTGAAAACAAGAACGGGTGATACGTACGAACGGAATACTCAATAACGAAGTGCCCAGTGCTAGACCGCATAACGTCGAACGAAATCTTCTCGCGTGACTGGCATTTAGACACCTTCAGCCCTTTACAAATTGAACTTGAACTTGAAGGGGTGAAGTTAGCATATTTCGTAGTGTGGTGTACCCCAAGGATCGGTTCTTGCACCAGACAGATTACTTCTACTCATCAATGTCATAGGTAAAGTAATAAAATCACCATTTCTCGTGTTTGTTGATGATATCAAAATTCGGCGAGTGGTTTTCTGCCCTACCGACATTACGGACTTGTGGTCTGATTTCAATTCCATTTCACGCCTGGTCGATTTTGAACCACTTGCCTTTTAAGCCGTGTACTGCGGATCCCAAAACAGGGTAATTCCACCTATACCTTGGACGATGCACTAATTATTGTTAGCCCTTAACAAAGCGGCCTTGGAATGTTGGTTCAGAACGACCTAGTATGTTCTGTTCAATGAATCAAGGCAGCCACTTTTGTTGGTCTTTTGGTCTTTAAGATTATGCTGTTTCGTTCGGAACCCGTGGCTGAGGCGTGACAAACTTTCACTTGAACGGCCTAAACGTCATGCCTCAAGACTTGTCAATATGCTTGAGTTTTATTGCTACCAAGAACGTCTCATAACGCTAAACATATACTCATTCAAATACCGCCGAATACTTCGGGACCTGATATTGACGTACAAAATACGAATGAATAAAACCCATCTGTGTGAAGGAATATTCGTGTTCGCTACCTCTACTGGAACTCGTCCTTATCAACAAAGTAGATTGGACTGTCGAAATAACTTTTTCGCTTTTCGCATAGCTCAAGCCTGGAACGATCTGCCTTTTTGCGTGGTGTATGCCTATTCCATTTCTACTTTCAAAGCTTATCTCGATATCCACGTGTTTACTTTACTTTATAACGTTTTAAATACTATATTTTTCTATATTCAATGATAAGGTTTTTTTCTCTTTTTCAGGGCACGTTCTGCTCTCAACTATTGATTATGCCAGATTACTCTCAAATCATAAGATATTTGTGAAGACATTTTTTGAAGTGGTGGGTGCTTCTCTGCAGCTTTCCACCGAAAGAAATTCTGGACGCTCGATTGGCTTGTTAGCCACATACTGTCCTGTGCAAACTGAACTGAACTGAACTGAAAATTGTCATTAATGCTTTTGGCGCCAGTTCAAATTGTTAGTCACCGGTTTTCATTTTGTCGCAAGTTCTTCAGTGTTGCGTGTTTCAGTGCTCAATATCAATCTCCTTTCTATCTTGCAAAACAATATCTATCTACAATGGTTGTATCCCATGATCCTAAACATATACTTGATGTGATGCGTTCAAATGTGCAGGAACAAGTAAGCTGCACCTCTGCATGCATATCTTAGGGTGATATCGTTCGTAAACTCAAATCAGAAAATGCTCCACAATGGGAAATTGAAACTGCTTTGGAGGAATTAAAAGCTCGTAAAAAAATTTTGGAAGCAAAAGTATTTTCGCTTTATTATACATTTCGTATAGGAATTGGAACTCAATCCGCCCTTGGTTTCCTTCGACCGATCGAAATTGGATGATTTGTTGAAACAAAGGTTCTTTTACGACCAGTCATTCTCAATTTATGGAGGTAGGTTTTTTATGTCAACTAATTCCTTAAATTTTTCGTTGAATGGTTCGAAATTAAAAGTGGTTGTTATGGACGGGGCTAATGGGTGCGTTCTTGGACAGTTAAAAGGTTGGGGTTCAAGCCCAAAGCTTGTAGGGTAACCACACGACAATGTTCAAAATATGGGTCCGTGGAAGTTTTGGCAGTTTCGAAGGAATGTGAATGCGAATATACGTTGGTAAGAAAAGAAGGGTGCAGTATCAATGAGTACAAATATGAATGATGTTAAAAATTGCGCAGTATATTGAAAAAGTGGAGATCAAGGCGCTCCTTAAAAATGCTAAGAGAGGGGGCGGAAATAACTGATGGGGGTAGGGAGTTCCAGATGCGAGGGACTCGAAGCGCGAAAATAGTCAATAGTTTATTACGGTATAAAAGCGGGGAGCTTGTACAAACCGCAGGGTGGATTGTGCCGTGGGTCGAAAAGAAAAGAATAGTAAAATGTTAGAGTTTCCAAGTCCTTATAGCTAAAGATAATAATGTGCAATCGTTCAGTACTTTTGTGCTGTACGGCTAACACCGTGCTAAATTTATTGGCTTCCGGTAGTGAGCTGCATGTTGATACACGCTGTAGTCTCACTACCGTCTCTTCTCTAATTCTTCTCATATCTGTCTACGCCTGGAAAACCTGAAAGTATCTTCACCCACATGCAGTCTCTGACTGTGCGTCACTTTGCATGGATTATGCTTAAGCTTTCATACCATACCATAAAGACAATAAGAAAACGGTTGATGCGGTTTTCTTTGATTTGTCTAAGGCATTCCATGGATTTGACCGTCGACAACTGCCACGCCAATGTACTTGGAAACTCTTAAATTGGCTTCACCGTGTTTTTGCAGATACGTTGATTGTATTAATAGATGGGACAGTAATTACATAGCTGTAAGCAATGGTGTACTGCAAGGCTTGATTCTATACTTTATTGTTCTTACTTCACGTGAACGACATAACAAGCAATCACCATGCATGTTTTTGCGGATGATCTAAGGATATTGCGCATGGTTATATCACCACACGATCATGGAATACTATCATGCAATCTTGTTTTCTGTGTATGATCGGGCTTTTGAATTTGATAGCCACATCAAGTACAGGTCACATGCGATTAGAAACCTTGCGTTGCCTAAGGGTACTTACGAGAACTTTTGCTTTCTGGCTAGTTCAAATGGCCAGGTTACTCTATACTACGTATATCCACATTATCGTTGAGTGTGGTTGTGTTCGGCTCTTGAGAAAAATCGTATTGAACTGGTTCAACACCCTCCCACCTACCAGGATACGCAAAATACCGTATCCCGAATGATTTCTGAAAGTGAATATCTTTTCGCTGGCATTCCGCAGCGTTCGTGGTTACATGATCCTTCTTTATCAGATCATTAGTAAAGGTGGTTATCCAGCTATCAAATTGCTATCACCAATTGTCGAACAATGTTTCAGTTATTGTTATTATGCCTCCAACGAACCAATGGTCTCGCTCATTGGTTTAGATTTTCATGGCGTGCTACTGGAACATGAAACACACTTTTAATTGATGTATGTATGTATGAATGAAAGCACAAGCCTGATCCATGCAAAGTACCGCACAGTCATGGACTACACATGGGCTAAGATACTGTCGAGTTGCCCAGACCTGGACAGGTATGAGAATGGAAATGGTAGTGATACTCCAGCTTGTTTCGACATGTAGCTCCATACAGGTGCCCAAACAATTTAACACGGTGTTAGCCGCACAGCACAAATGTACTGTACGGTTGCACATCCGTGATGTGATCGAATATCAATTCTTGTCGACGTTAAATAATGCTTTAAACAAGTTTCCAGGGTTCCGAAAGCAAGTCGGCTTCCAAAGGCATATCCTCGAGATATCTGGGATGATGATAATCCTTGCTACAATACGAAATAGATCATATTGAATTTTTACTCCTGCTTTAAATATGGCATTGAATTGATTGGTCCACAGTAGGTCAGTAGTGTAAGATCTTTTACAAATATCAAAATTTGTATTACTTACTCCTTCCCTACTTATTCAAATTTCGTTTTACTTCAGTTGCCAAATTAAGCCGCCTTTATCTCCATCTTCCAAAGGATTAAATCCTAAAAACTGTTAAAAGGGTTTATGAAATATCGGCATTCTAGGGTTGCTTCTATTTAAATTTGACGTTTCATTTCGTATTTCAATTACAGGTTTGCTGTGATATCGATTCTCTTATCCATTATACATCTTTCGCGTTTTATTAATTGTCTAACGTTTTAGCACAACGTTAAATCATTAAGTGCCGAAAGTACTTGTCTCGTTTTATTCTGCTTGATCAAATATTCCATACCGCAAAATATTCGTGTTCTTTTCCACTCATATATTTGGAAATACATACTGGAAATGCTTTGCTGAATTCAATAAAGTAATATTAGACTCTCGTTAGTTTCAATTTTTCTGATTGACTTTACTTCAGGGTTATTTGTTCGGCTCTTTTGAAATCTAGACTTAAAGTCGCGATTTCGGAGCTCGTCAATGTACTAAGACCTCATACAACTGCACATGGGTTCAGGTTGTCCAGACTTAGATCGCTACATTAGTAAGTGATAATAGCAGTCAAGCAGCGGCGGCAATCAGTTTTGCACGGCCTCACCTGTGTAATGCGAAAAGTGTGAACGATTGTAAATAGTTGTGAATCCGTTTAAACTAGCTATGGTCGCTGTCGGCTTCCACTCTTACCTTGAAAACTTAAACTTTAATTTATACTCATGGTTTGAATGAGTTATGTTGCTTGCTCAGGATCCCATTCTATAATTTTGAATATAATTGTGATGCATAAAACATTTCTTCTATATCGTTTCACGTATCGTTTACTTTCGTTTCGTGTAAGCTCTAAGTACTCAATCGTCGTAATGATAATTGTCGCTCAGTAATGTTCATTTCTTTATTGATATTCATACAAATGTTGTACTTTTTGAGTACTTTTTGAGTACGTGGTTATAAGCCTCTCGATCTCCGTTTCAATATTCCGTTGCCTTTCTGTTTAGGTGATTGTCACTAATGACCACGTTATTTTATTTTTTCCAGCTAGTGGATGCTAGATAAAGAATCAACCAAGTTTATTCTCTAATTATGTATGTTGCTTTTTTCAGCAACGCCATCTTCATCGTCAATTGCGATAATCTATAATCTCTAAAGTCGTTAATATATGTTTGGCTTGCAGACGATCACATCTGTATATTTTTGAGTATTTAACCGTGTCGCTTCCCTTCACCTCAGGTGTGCAAGGGCTTTATGACTATGGCCCGATGGGGTGCGCTATGAAATCCAACCTCCTCTCTGCCTGGCGCCAGCATTTTGTATTAGAAGATCATCTTTTAGAGGTCGATTGTTCTATGCTTACTCCGCATGCTGTCCTGCAATCGTCTGGCCATGTCGATCGTTTCACCGATCTTATGGTAAAAGACCTTAAAACTGGTGAATGTTTCCGTGCTGATCACTTGATCAAGGCGTTTTTGCAAGAAAAGGAAAAACAAAAAAACACGTCAGAAGCTGAAAAAACTGAAATCCGTTCAATTCTTGTACAGGTATTTTTCATTATCGTTTTTGATGTTTTCTGCCAATTCTTGAGAAGTATTCAATACTTCGTGTGGTGGGAGTATGAGACACTATTTTTATCACATTGTCTCACGAGACACTGAACATGGCTCCTTCTGCAACGTTGATTGCACCACCTTTCTTCAGTGGCGCGATTACATCTTTTCCAAAATTGCCTTTGCATTCGCCGGAAGTACACTTTCGCGATTTCTTATTTTCCATGAGTAGTTTAAGTTCTTCAGTTTTCGTGCTTCAGTTGCCTTAAAATCACGAAGTATATTTCTTAATTTGTCAATCGTGACAACTAAAAAAAAACTCGATTTTGTACGCCAGAAAATCTAGTTACTCACTCTATGTTGCCTTTCTTACGTGATACCGTATTTTGTCGAAATTTATTTGCCTTGTTTGTATAATAGATCTTTTAATGAGAATATTGGTCGAATTATTGTGGTGCTCACATATTTCACACACACTCCACAGCCGGTTCCTGACTGTTTGCCATCATCTGGAGGAGAAACCGATCGAAACATTTTGTAATTTTGTATATGTACCGTGATTCGCAGAACCCTACTTAACAGTGCCATCGAAGTAGAACTATGTTTACCACTGTACACCTGGTTAAAGGCTAATTCAACCTTATCTTATTGTCTCCACCTGATGACGACAATCAGCCGGATATGAGCAGCACTACATTGTCATCCATAAGCAACTTTTGAATCTGCATTTACACACCGGGGTTCTGTGTAAGAAACCTTTTCATTTATGCTAACACAAGCTTGGTCAAAGCAAAGTGCCGCACAGTCATAGACTGCACGTGGGCTTAGATACTTTTATGTTACTCAGGCCTGGACAGATGAGAAATGAAAATAGAAACAGCAGTGAGACTCCAGTGTGCTTTTGCGTGCTGCTCAATACCGGTTGCAAATCATTTTAGCATGATTTTAGTCGCAATGAATAGAAGTACTGTATGATTGTATATCTGTGCATATTATCCTAATTAATAGTGGATTCAATGTTTAACCTTGATATTCTCGGCGATACTTCACTAGTAATTAATTGTGAAGATAACTTAGACAAATGCGGTCTGTGATATATTGGAAAATGTTTGATATTCTATTTATGGCAATACAGAGCAGATTTTTGGTAACTTTTCGCTTCTAACACAAGCTTCGTCAGTCTAATGTGTCAGTACGAACAGGAATGAGGCCTATTCATCGATAACTAACTTAAGATTGGTCAGGTAAATGCTATTTACACCTGATCCCTGTGTATACTGATGTCCTTACTCATGACGGAGCTTCTGTGTTCAAAGCGAAATGTTACGAAAATAATGTTTGATGCGATTGTTTGGGAATCATTTTAGAGATGGCTTGAAATTGTGATAGTTGTTCATTTATTTCAAGTCAGCAAACGCAGTCTTCCTCATAGTTTAAATGTTGTAAATAAGTTATCCCGTTTGCTTAACCTCGTCGAATTAAGTTAGAGTTAGACCAAATGATTCAGCACGGATTAACGGCGAACTCAGTAACGGAGAAAAAGTGTATTATAAAACTCTGAACTTGTTTTGCAGATGCGCTGTATACGACTTTTTACTAGTTTTTCCGCTTTATCATTTATACTTGGTTCTTTGCTTCCCTTATTGGTCGCACGCGCCCGTCTTTATGATGTTTGCGTTAATTTTTTCCAGCTGGACAACCTTGGTAAAAATGAATTAAACGACATAATTAGTCGATTTCAAATCAAATCACCTACTACCAACAATGACCTTTCCGAGCCGCAGGAATTCAACTTAATGTTTGCCACAATGATTGGACCCACTGGCCAGTGTAAGGGGTGAGTATAGTTTATTGTTCGTGGGTGGCTTTTCGAAGGTTTCCATAATATTATCGTTTTTTAATTCGGATTTATTTGTTCATATTTTTTTATTTTCGCCTTTGCGGAAACCTTTCTGTTTGCATGCTTTTGACTGAGTGCCTAGCTTCAATTTGTTATTGTTTTTCTAATTTTATGTTTCTTGATTTTGAGTCCTTGTTTCTTTGGCTACCAAAAACTCTCTTGAATTTTCTTAGCTTCCTCCGTCCGGAAACTGCTCAGGGAATATTCGTCAATTTCCAGCGATTACTGCAATTCAATCAAGGTCGGATACCATTTGGTGCTGCTCAAATAGGTTCGGCATTCCGTAACGAGATCAGTCCACGCTCTGGCCTAATTCGTGTTCGTGAATTTACTATGGCGGAAATCGAATACTTTGTTGATCCTCAAAACAAAAATCACCCTAAATTTGATCGAGTTCGAGATTTAATAATGACTCTGTACTCAGCCTGCGATCAAATGGATGGTAACTCACCTAAACGCATGACTATCGGGGAAGCTGTTGACAAGGTATTGTTTGTTTTTATGTCAAATAAGTATAGCAACATACGACATTATTAATATTTATGTTCTACCAGAGCTTTGTGCCTTCTTGCACGGATGAGCAATCATGCAGTACTTCTTCAATTTGCATGTACCACCGTGCTAATTTGGTTTCCCAACGCTACTAAGCTGCATGCGAAACGCGATGGAGTCTCGCTGCCATTTTCTTTTTCTATCTGTTTAAGTCTGGTCAATCTGATAGTATTCTAGCTCATGTGGAGTCTCTGACTATGCGGTACTTTATCTGCACCGAAGCTTATGCTTTCATATTCATATTTATACCTTCTTGAAAGAGGCATTATCACGTGTGCTTTTCTCTGCCCAGATATCGGTATAAAATTTGTTGTATCTCTGTCTTATACGTTTTCGTTCACTTAACCATCATCGCAAAATTATAGGATCCTTCATCTTTGGTAATCGATAAATCCTTATCAACTCAATGTTCACCGTCGTTACATTAGTTTCATACAATCGTGACAAAATGACGCTTAAGATTTTTGGATTCTCTAACACACGGATTTGCAATCCGAGCCAATTAATTTGATGTACTTTCATTAGAATTAACTTATCAAGCATTGCGAATAGCCAGGTGTATTCACAGGGCATCTGTTATTTGTACTGTCAGGCTTATTGTGATTTTTTATTTAATACACGATCTAGATAACCAAGCTTACTTGTACAATTAATGATTTTTTCAACTCTCCGTGGTTTTCTCTTACTCTGGGCATGAAACTGAACCTGTAATATGATTCAAAACGAGGTGCGTTGCTTTTTTGTCGTTTCTTAAGTTGCTGCCCGGTTTTGTTTCGGATTTTTCGTAAAGCACTTCCTGACTGTGCAGCCACTCAACATCGACCCTTTTTGTGAAAAAAGGATGTGCAATCGTGCGTTACTTTGTGCTGCGTGGCTAACACTGTGCTAAATTGATTGGTCACCGGTAGTGAGCTGCTTGTTGAAATAGGCTGGAGGCTCGCTACCATTTCTATTTCTGTTTTCTTTCTCGTCTATCTAGACCTGGGCAACCTGACATTACCTTAGCCCAAACGCAGTCACTGACTGTGCGGCACTTTACCTGGATCAGGCTTGTGCTTTCATACATCCATACTCTATGTGAGATCATCAACTTAACGAGGTGTCACTGAATTCGACAGATTCGCATTCCGTGCTTTGTTGCTATCGTGCTCAATTCAGCCTCGCTTTTCTTTTCAGCGCATTGTAGCAAACGAAACACTCGGTTATTTCATGGCTCGTATATATCAGTTTTTGCTGATGATTGGCGTGGACGAGAATCGATTACGCTTCCGACAGCACCTTTCCAACGAAATGGCTCATTATGCCTGCGATTGCTGGGATGCGGAATGTCAAACTAGCTATGGATGGATTGAATGTGTAGGCTGCGCAGACCGAAGCTGTTATGATTTAACGCAGCATGCAAAGGCAACAGGAGCCCGTTTGGTTGCAGAAAAACGTTTACCAGAACCAGTACGTGTTTTAAATTTCATAATGGTTATTTTTTATTTGTGTTCGATTATCACTGCTTCGCTGGGAAACGTGAATCGATTTCCGTATTTTAAAGTAACCTTTTCAATGTTGTACAACATCTTAATTCCCCGATATTATTTCCTTAGATTTACCCTTTTTGTTGATGGAAAATAATAGCGGCCTTAATAATTTCATTTTCGTTTCCAGTTCAACTAGCTCCTTTTTATTTTTATTTCACTGATTTCTCGCATATTTTCTTCATCGAAACACTATCCATTCTGCTTGCTAAGTTGTTTCCTACTAGTATTGTGGTGCATGTATTGGCATCCTGTAGTCTCACTGCATCATTGATTTGTTATACATCTGTTTTGACTTGGCCATCCTGACGATATTTTATATCCATTTATTATTTGATCGGTGGTCAATCATGTTATTTACAGCTATTTAGAATACTTATACCATACAGCTTGTGTTGTGTTGCTTTACCATCGTTCATCATCATCATCATGAAGCACAAGTCTGGAGCCAGACAAAGTGTCATCACTGAGGATAAACTACCAACCCGTTCCTTTGTCGTTTTGTCTATTTTCGGACAACCAAAAAATTATTAAATCTCTAACACAATCATCGCCTGAATTCAGGTTTTTAAGCTGTTACCTTCACAAGAGACAGGTAGCTAAAAAATTTCAACCTCTACTATGTTGGTGATTCATATCGAGATGAATGCTCTGTGGTGCATTGTTCATTGTCTCTTCTTCCTGAGACAGGACGTATTTTGTGTCAAAATGTTTTTTAATCTCATTCACCACTTATAGCGCTTTTGCGTTTTCGTTCCAGCGTCTCGTTAAAACGCGAGAATGTGTGCCAAACAAACAGGCTCTTGGCAAGGCATTCCGTGGTGAAGCCAAAGCTATTATTGAAAGATTATCTTATTTATCACTTGAAGAAAAAGAAGAAATGGATGCACAATTATCCAGTACTGGGTATGTTTGATTTTAACCGTTATTCAAATCATTCGACTTTATTAGCTGTGAACGTTGTGCAAGAGGTTGTTTCTCCTGAATTGGACTGTACTGTCATGTGAATAAGTGTTTAGTATGAACATCACCTATTACATACATTATATATATATGGGCATCGATCCAAGAACGCCCATGCTGTATGTAATAGGTTAAATCGATCTCTTATTCGGTACACTTTGGGGTACTGACCAATATGAAGAGCGTTATATACCTGTTCACCAGAGGCCATTCTCTATTCTATTCTCTCGAGATCGCGATGCAGCAATCCTCGGAACGGATGCTTTTATTCTTGGGGAAATGGAACACATGGTCGAACATTCAGTCTGACTGTAATTTTTATGTGCTTTTAAATGTTTTCATGAACTTCCCATGATATACTAACAAAATTACCTTTACTCAATTATTCATTGATCGGTTGTCGTTTATGATTTTCTAGCAAGGCCCAATTGACGATTGAAGATCAGTCTTTCGAAATCGACTCAACAATGGTTAAAATCAAAGAAAACGAAGTGAAAATGCATGGTAAGTAAATCGGCCGACTTGACTTGCACTTTAATAGTCTATTGTCAGGCGCTATGTTTTATAGCGCATTATTTTATGCCTGCATCACCCTTTCGCCTTGCTCTGCAAACTATTTTCTGTACGAGTAGCTTTTTGGTGGACTTGTGTTTATCTGTCCACGGCGGCTACTCATTCCGTCGTTGAGGCGGCAAACATTTCAATAAGTGGGCATCCGTCTCGTACCCAAAACCGACATGTTCCTATGTGTATTTTCTTTTATATATCTTTAGTCCCGAAAAACCTGGTAGTATTTTAATCCACGCGCCGTCTCTGTCTGTGCGGTACTCTGAATCCCGGCTTGTGATTTTATCTACATATACCAACTATGTACCCAGGGCGAATCTTTCTGTTCTTCGCGACCCCTGACTGTTAGCTCCTACGTACATACGCCATTGCGCAGAGAAGGTACCGCCCACCTTAATTTCTGCGCTTACCCTTAAGACACCAGGAATGAACCGCACCCGTGATCATGCTACAGTTTCGTTGCCACCATCCCTTATCAACTTCAAGCTTGCAAATAGCAGGCACTGCACTCGGGCGCTGAACATAGATCACGCCGACAGCGTGCAAATATCATCGGTCGTCTATCGCTTTGTGCGCTGCGGAGATATTTTTACTCCCGAAACGCACTGTTTAATCATTGAAAGGCTGTGAAGCATCAACTCGTGATGCACTTGCGATGTAAAGCCATGGTCGACATCGACCGGAGGAGGCCAACAGTGATTGCTACACTTAATGAGCCGCACCCGAGAACACACTAAATTTTGGTTCCCGTTATCTCATTCTTGCATATCTGTCGAAGCCTGAACAGCCCGGTAGTGTTTTATCTTAGGTATGGTTTATAAATGCGGTGTTATTCTCTATTCTGAGCTTGTGATTTCATACACGCATGTATTAACATCATTATATTCACTTTTTTATTTGTCATGCTTTTTTACCTCAATAGTCGAAGAAATTGTACCAAATGTAATTGAACCCTCTTTCGGTATCGGACGTATTCTTTATGCTGTGTTCGAGCATTCATTCCGTGTCAGGGATGGTGACGAACAACGCACGGTAAGTCTCCCATACCCACTAAACAAATCAAACCGTTACCCCGCGTTTTGCATACTCATTGCGAACGAGAGCGCATGCGGATCCTGATCCTACTGTCCCTACCTGATGAGTGCAAACAGCACGAAACCGGTCGTGGGGTGTTTTGTGTGAAGGAGATGCATGCAAATGTGTTTTATATTTAGAGTGCTTTCCGTTCTCATTTCGGGAGCCGATTTACGATAAGTACCCGGACCCTACTTTAATCACCAAGCGTATTTTCCGTCACCCGCTATTACCAACACCCCTCCTCCATGCCTTACTTTCGCTGATATTTACGTTAATGTGCCATCAATCACATTCTACCGACGCCTAATGTTTTAGAATTGAACCTCTTGCACTTATAAGCTAAACCTCGTTTGGTCTTACCAATGGTATGCGCCTCACGTGATTCAGTTCGACTACCGCTGATTTTCGCGTAGATGCCAGAACACATTCTCTTCGTGGGTTATGCGTATTGACCGGCCCTTCTCAGGGTCGTTCAATACTCTATTTGAAATTCTTATTATTCATTATCGTGAATTTAGATGATGGTGGTTAGTTGATCGTTTCCATTTTGCATAAATTATAGCTCATCCATTTCGTCTGGATGCATGCAAGATTGACTGTAGCGCTCCCTAGATTCAAAGACTGTTCTTGTGTGTCGAATTCTAAACAAATTATTTTTCCGGATTGTTTTCACTTTTATTTTAATAACTGCAATTGCGATACTCCTGTTGGTTGCATTCTTGGTCTTGTATTTCTGATGGAACTATTTCTAAAGTTTGTTTGTTTCCGCTTATTACAGTATTGCCAATATAGAACTGCTCGTTTTGTTGTCTGGGTTTTGCGTCAGTAGCCAGCTTAGTGTTCTTAACTTCGTTATTGCTGCATTTTTGTGGCATTTATATTAATCCGACTTCCTGGAGTTGAACATTTTATGATCTTACTGTAACTTTGATGCTATATTTTATGACCGATTTTTGTTTCTGTTCCCATAGTGATAAATCTGGTCTCATTGCGTTTTTTAGAAATGGTTTATGTTTGTGAGAAATTTTGTTAGAAACGCTTGTTATGGTATGGTTTTATTTCTTCTTTAATCAGTATCTGTCGGTTCCCTCCATCCTGGCTCCATACAAATGCTCTGTGCTCCCCTTATCAAGTCACCCGGACTTCGTTCCTTATGTGCAACGCTTGTGTGAGTACAACATTGTGTATTTTCACTTGGTGGTTTGCGGATTTAGTCTATTCCTTCTAAATCTCTTCGTTTATCGATTATCAATCTGTATTTGTCTATCATCGATCTCTTGCACTTTGGTTTAGGCTTGGCGGTCAATCGATCAGCTGTTCTTGTTTTATTTTCTGGTTGCGGTTTTCATAAATCTTGTGCATCGATTTGTTTAACAGTTTATATTTGAGCTTTGAAGTTACTCTTTGGGTACAGTCATTTTGTTCAACTCTTGTTTTTCGTATATTTGTTAATTGTGTGAATATGTTGAGAGCGTTCGTAATTCTTTGCAGCGGCTTTTTTTCAACCTGCCAATGGTGTACTTTCTGATTTCAAATCTGTCTCCAACTCATATTTTGTATTACAACCGTGCTTCGCACGACGCTGAAGCTATAAATCTCATAGCTTGGCTCATTCAATTTAACGCACGTTCTTCGAACGACGCCTAGTTGTCATTATATAATGTATTCTGCTTTTTAGCCGCTGCACTAACACGGCAAGGTGTTAGCCATCGTGTTGACGAGAGCAGTGGGTCCATAGGTCGACGTTACGCTCGCACTGATCAAATTGCTATCCCCTATGGCATAACAATCGATTTTGATACCGTCAATCAATCTCCTGCTTCGGCAACTTTGCGAGAACGTGATAGTATGAAACAGATTCGCGTACCAGTACGTGTGGTTTTTTTTATCAACAAACGTTTCAATGCAAATTTCTACTTTGCTTTCCTTTGAATGACGTGTAGTGCAATAGTCATTTCTCAATCACGTGTATGCATGTATGAAAGCACAAGCTTGATCCGTGCAAAGCGCAGCACAGTCGTAAACTACACGTGAGCTAAGATACTCTCAAGTTGCCTCGGTCTAGCCAGATATGAAAAAGAAAAGAAAAGTGGAAATAGTAGTGAGACTAAAGCGTGTTTCAGCGTGCAGCTCACCAACGGTGGCCCGTGCATGAGATATGTTTTGCTTCCGTTTTATCTATTATTATTATTTCAATAAATTCTATGCTGTTCATTTGTGCCTAGCGAACAACACAGTAACTGCGTTGTGTTCCTTTGTGTTTCATTTTATGTAAGGTTGGCTCAATTCTACTTCTATTCAAGATCTCATCGTCAGTATGATAGAGCACACGTCTGGAGCCAGGCAAAGCGCCAAGCAGCATAAGACAGGAAAAGCAGATAAGTAAAGCCTAAAAGCAAAATATGCAAATGCGCGTAAAAAGCTGCTTGTTTCTGTAGTTTCGTACATGCGATTTTGATGCAGAGTGAAGATGAATTGTTACGTAGCCGGGTGCTGATTGCCTACGCGCCAATGTATTAATTCATCATCACCACATCTTCACTGCCTTGCAGTTTGTCATAATCTGACTCCATTACTTACTAGACCATAGGATAACATTTCGTCGCTATTGAGGCTTTCCCGGAGCTGTTGAATAATAGGTGTTAGCAACGTAATCTCGTCGAGCGTTTATGTGGTTACTCCGTGCTGAATGCAGCTGTTCATCAATGCCGGTTTCAACGCTCACTTTCGGTCTGCGTGACATAGATTACTTGGTTTCTAATAAGTTTCATTTTAGATTGTGCTGCACTTCTTAAATTTCTTTACCCATTCCAGCTTGATGATCTACCGTCGTTAGTCAATGACCTTGCAAATGGCGTTGTGACATGGGAAGAGGCGCAAAGCAAATACCCAATTTTCGAACAACAAGAAACCGGTAAACAATAGACGCCTTGTGTTGGGTTCATTTGTTCCTGTTGTTTGGCCATGAAACCAACTCATCCCGGTTTTACCTATATAACCTTCCATCGTCATTTCCCTAATACAATTCTTAAATTTTGGTTTGCCTTGTTGTCTCGGTCTTTGTTGCCATCTTGTGTGGTTTGGTTTTGCATATTCTAACCACTTTCGCCATCCGTTAAACCTGGCGGAAAGTTATTCTCTATTCTTCCCACCTTGCATGCTTTACATTTTCACCCAGCGGTGTTCACTTGCCAATTGTGTTGACCCTTATGCTTTTCCTATTCATTCAATTAGAAATATATTTCGGGTGTTCGATTTCGTAATCACTTATCCGGTGGTTCCTTGTGCATCATGGTCATTGTCGTTTTTTGGTAATCTTTCACTGTTTAACCAAGCTTACCGTTTTCCATGGTAAATTTATTGGCTAACGGTAGTAAGCAGCATGCTGAAACACACTGGAGTCTCACTACCATTTCTATTCCCCCCTCATATCTGTCTAGGCCCGGGCAACCTGACAGTATCTTAGCCCACGTGCAATCTCTGACTTTGCGGCACTTAGCATGGATCAGGCTTGTGATTTCATAATACATACATACCGTTTTCCGATCTCTAGTCATGCTTTAATATAGTTTGTTTATCAAAATCTAGATCGGTTACTGAATTTGATCTTGTAAGGCACTGTTGAATATGGTTGGCATGACCAACTTGTTCAATCACATGTGGATGTGGTTAAACCCATGGGCTTGAAACAAAAAATCCGTATTTACAAGCATTTCCATCACACCCCACGGCCTGGTTCCTGCGGTTTGCACTGATCAGGCATGCGTATCCTAATCGCACTGTCCTTACCTGCAAACAGCACGAAACTGGTCATTGGAACTGCATGCATATACTAGATCCGTTACGTTTGCAGTTCGTTTCCACTCAAACTGGTCATCGTTAATATAAATAGCCATAGCTAAGTCATTTTCCATCACATTATTATGTTCGATTCCGGTTTTAATAGCAGTCTAGGTCTCAGGACAGGACATTATACTGTCAACACTTTTTCAGTGACTGTCAGCACCCTATCTTACGCCTGGGTATTGTGTTGTGAGTACTGGGATACTTGTCATCACATGAAAAGCATCCGTATTTAATCGTAGCAGCACATTATAATTTCGGTATTTGACGGTATTAAAAAAATCAGCATCCGTTTCGAATTTAGGCAGTGTTTTAAGCTTCATTCAAGGATGTTTGGATTGGGATAGCTAATAGTGATCTCCACAAACAGCTTCTTTGATCGAGTTTATTCTGTGTTGAGACGCCCAAAGTCGTTTTACGGCACGTTAGTTTGCATCTGTCGGTGGAGATCGAAATTTTCGAACTGCCGTTAAGTTCACAGTGCGGGCAAGATTTTTTCAAATCTGTTCACCTACGTATAAGCATCAATCGAAATACATGAAACTAATAAAGTAATATGATACCCGAACTGGTGAATTTTTTAACAATATCAAGTACAGCATAGTGTCATTGGCGCTCTTTGTTTCGTTACTTCCGCGTGTAATAGTTGACTAACGTAGAGACGCTTCTTTGTCGATGGTCAAGACCCAAAATTCATTTTAAGAGCGACCAAAGAAATGTGTTGGGATAATGAATTTTGAGTGCGGGAATCCGCGTATTACAAGATTCATAATAGTTTCGGTCCTTAATTCGCAATCGCTGATTCCGTTTCGAAATTGTGGTTCGTTTGGACACCGTGGTTTCGATATCTAATCTGTTTTCATTTTGTGTTCCTAGCCTGAACCTTGATAGGTAGTCGAATGATAATTAATAAACATCGTGAATGAATGAAGCGATAAACCACTCGCGTGTCTAGAGTATGGTCTCTAATATCTGGTGAATAACTAGAGGGTAAAGTGGTTTTTCTAATTTTTATAGCAATTGAATTAAAATTGAGCGAATAAATAAAATAGCGAGCCTGTCAGAATCGGCTGATGAACTTCGCACACTAATTTTGGTAACTGTCCATAAAGTGTCAGCTTAACGCCAATCTTCCGATTTATAATCTCATTTTTCTTGTATAATGTGTACCGTAAATTTGGTCTGTGTCTTGCCTAATTGTTCCCTAGACCTGTACAATTTAGATATTCATCCAACGATGTCCTGGGGAAAGCTTTAACTGGTCTGGTGGGCGCAGGTGGTGAACTTCTGCCGGGTGAGAGAGCTACCGATCTTACATTGCACTTCCGGGAGATGATCCTCATATAATGAAACAAGCCCTGAACCGCCTGGCACTTGAAGCTTCAAGGTATGGCATGTGCTTTGCACCTAACAAGTGTAAAACACTTACCCAAGACTGAAGCGGCTCTCTTCCAAACTCAACTGTGTGCGATGCCAATCTTGAATTGATCGGCAGCTTTTTTACCTTCTTGAATCTGCTGGCGGTTGTGTCGAGGACGAGATTTCACGTGTTCGTAAAGCGGGTGTAGCGTTTGCTAACTTTCGCCACTTGGGGCGTCGACGCGATGTTTCACTCCATACCGAAAGCGAGTGTACAACGCAGTGGTGCGTGCTACATTACTTTATGGCTGCGAAACCTGGTCTACCCGAGCGGAAGATGTCCGTCGGCTTTCTGTTTTTGACACTTTGCCTGCGTATGATTGCACGCATTTGGTGGCAGCATCGCGTTACAAATATATATGTCTGCAAGCAAGTGTTAGGACCAAGTGGCCACGGACTGGGAGAAACGCTGATGCCTGCTCGTTTTGGACGTGTTTTAAGATTGTCTCCTTAACGTTTGCCATACCGCGCCTTATTCGCAGAGCGTGGGAGAAACGACCGGGTGGCTAGTCCATGATGTTGCGCGTTGGCATGAAGAAACACCGTAGCGCTAGGCTCCGTTTGCTTGGTTGGGGTCCAAAAGATCCACCTAATAGTTGGCTGGAAACCTTACTAGGTATTGCTGCAGCGTATTTTATTATGTGACATATTTTTAATCCGGTATTATTTGATCGATAATACATAACTCATGTGCACCATGAGGAAGTTTGGAATTTCTTCCAAGTAAATATTCGTCATGGATTTCTGCACTGGCTGCTCTGTTCAAAGATTTACATCCTGCTATTTAGTTGAAAACTTTTGGTACACATTGTTCACTACTTTAAATAAATACGACTCCTGTCCAAATGAGTGGAGTCTTATTGATTTTCGTGACATTAAAACATTTTGTGTCACAGGATAAGGGTTTATAAGATTGCTTACTGACAGGCATTTTAGCACTAGGTGAACTTGAACCTTTTTATATCCACAAATACTCGTTATCCGAATGTTTTCTAAATTCTGTTGTACAGAAATTCAGCCTAGATCTGTTGTTGGGCAATGACTATTATTATATTTGTATCCATCAAGCTTATACGTAGGCTTATAAAACACAGATACACTCAAATCTCGGTACTATGCCACTTTTGCTCGGTCCCGACAAAATTCAATACAAAATAAATTTACTATGCCACTCCCTACTCTCGCTACTATGCCACTATTTTGTGACTATTTAAAAGTGCATTTTTGCGCATTTTACGCATATAGTCAGCCTGTTTCAAGGTCAAACGCGCGATGTTTCTCCCTGACGCCAGCTAAAACAAGCCAATCATCTCATGCACAACGGCAAGCCTCTTTCCTACTCTTGCTTTAAGTATCGATAGATAGACCCACGAAGCGCGCGCACTAAGACACTCACAACAGTGACATCGTTATTTTTCAAACTATTCAGCCCATAATGCCCGCTCAGAAACGCAAGCAAACCGACTTTACGCTGAAGGAGAAGTTCGAGATCATCGATGCTACGAAGAAGGAGCCGAATCAGCTCAAGTTGGCGAGGGGGATTAGCAAGAAATAGGCGTCGAAGTTAAGAGAACCACCGTGAAGGGCATTCTCAGCAAGAAGGATGCAATTGAAGCTGCAATCAAAGCTGGAGTTCCATCGAAGCGCATAAAGCTGACGCAGCCTCAAGACCCGAAGCTTGAGGAGTGAGTGCTGATGTGGCTGAAGCAAGCAAGAGGACTGAATCTGCCTGTCAGCGGCGATCTGATCAAGGAGAAGGCGATAAAACTGGCCGAGCTGATGCACATCCCAGACTTCATGGCGAGCGACGGTTGGCTAGACAGCTTCAAGAAGCGCAATGTCGTCACATTCAAGACAGTGTAGGGCGAAGCTGGAGCGGTGGATTCCCAATCCCTTATTGATTGGCAGCAGCAGGTTCTCCGGCCCTTACTCAGGCAGTTATCTGCAGATAAAGTCTTCAACCTGGACGAGACTGATGCAAGCGCGTGATCAGCTAGACAACGAGATGAACGGCGGTGAGAATGCGAGTTTTAATCTAAGCATCATTCCTTAGAACATTCGGGAACGCTCACATACAATTAGTTCCAAGTTACGTTTAATTTTTCTCAGCCGTCACACGATTGCTTTCGCAATGCTTGCGCTCATCCGGGAGGCCATTAAGATCGAGATCAAGATCACAGTTTTGTGTGATGGCGAAACTGTGCTTACGAGTATACAAAACGTAATCACTATTTCAGCCATATTGTATACAGTGGCATTTAAGTATATCCTTGTTAACTCCCGGTGTTATTTAATGTGCAAGACTAGCTTTTCGATTATTTTGCTCGCTTTTTCTCATTTTCACCCAACCAATTTTATATAAAGTTTGCTTTGCCTATATACTTTTACTGCATGTTTCTCATGAACTATTACTTTTCGTTTTCTACCCTTTTAAATGGTAGCATCATGTGAATGTAGCAAAAAGCTATTTAGTCACATTGTGTCATTTTAAAACGGTGTCACATTACCTAGTAGCGGTTATTAGCCGTCGTTGCACGTGTATCACTTAAATTTTGTGTGAAAAGGTACTCTTATGTCGATTGTAATAATGAATTGTGAGATTGTTTCACTAGATTTCTTTCAACCTAAGCATCAAGAAGCCCGATTGCAAATTGTTGTAAGCCTCATCTTAGTTTGCTGTGCAGTGTTAGTCATACGTTGAGGAGCACGCTGTCAAAATGCTCTCTAATGTTTATTCGTGTTACTTGATGTACATCATGATGCAACGGGTAAGAAATGTATTTACGGAATACTTCATGTCCCACAATTCACTTCAAAACTCATTTTCAATGATGTGTGAGTCTCGGCCACTTAAATTTTTGTTTGTCCTTCATTGGTTTACCGTATCTCGCATTTCAGTCGATGGTTTACGTAATTTGGCTATTCTGCGCAGAAAACAATAATCTAAATCGAAACTAACGGGCTTATTATACTAGCATGTTTACGAATCTAAAATGAAATATCTGTCAGATCGTCAATGAAAATCCCGGGTTAATAATATTTCACTGTATCCCTTGGTTTTACATCCAAAGTTTACCTTCTGTATTCTGGTATTGCCAATGAAAGTGGGTATTTTGGACGACAGAACATGATCTCTGGCATGTTGCCTATGCTGATGAATGATTACGAATATAAGGAATGGTGATAACTAGACTAAAATACTTTGGTCAACTATTCGGTTTCGACTTAAATAATGTTTTGTTCTCATCTTTACTTCCCGTGCAGAGCCTTCACATTTCGTATTGCTCATGGGTTTAGGTATGGTTGACTTCTGTATGCTGCATCTAGTGCATGAATTCAAGATTGGAGGATTTATGGTATAAAAAGCTTATAGATGTACAACACCATAGGATAATCGTATAAGGACAAAATATATATAATTGAGGCGTTTGGAATATCGACAGTTTTCGTAGACAGAAAAAAATATTTGTGTCTATGTGCTTCAAAGGAGAAGTAAAAGTAATGGAGGTAGGAAGTTTCGACTGGAAATATGTTTGGGTAATTTGTTTTTTCCAGGTATGCGTGTGTAAGAAGTAATCACTACGGCATTTCAGTAAACTGGAGTCAACACAGTATTATTCAAAATAAATAGAAAATTATTCGTTAGGATGAATATCGTGTGACGTTGATTAATTAAGTTATATAAGCGGGTTGTAGGGTGGAATTACTAAGCATAAATATATCCAGTTGCTGTGGTTCAAACGCGGGCTAGTAAATACAAACTTAACTTCGATGTCGTGCATTGACGTGTTAAAAGCGAATTTCATTAAAATTGTTTTTATGTTTCGCTGCTATAAACTGAAGGGGAAATTATATACACACAAGGCTTGATGAAAAGTGTTCAACTATTTTAGTTAGATTTGCATTTCTGGCAGTGGCATTCCTCTTGGAGAAACAGAATATTTATTATTGTTATATTTATTACTTATTGACTATGAATATTCACAGGACAAATTGACAAGCTCGCTATGAACTTAATTATTTTCAATTGCTTGGTGTGATCCAGCTAAACTCAGTTTTTTAATTCGGTGTTGGTGTATGTTATCGATACTTGCTTTGTACTTGTTCTAACAAAAATTATAAACAGATTTTAAGGATTGAACTTGCCTGAATTGTACCAATAATTTGGTTCAACTCGTAGTAAAATTAGATCAGTTCCATCACGTGATATTTTTGACTGGCATTCATTCAAGTAATCTATCCGTTTTTCTTTCAGCTGGATTGGTGAAAGATGGTGAATTGGAGAAAGCGATCGATGAACATGACATATTGCCCAGTACTCCGACAAATCGCGTCGTTTCCAATGAAGAAGAAAGCCTCAATGGAACGGATGAATGGCAAAGTCTTCCTGAAGATATGGAAGGTGTAACCAAAGGATTAGAACGGGATGCGGAAACCTGGTCCAGTGCAACCGAAACCGCTGAGCCCGAAGACATCAAGAATGAGTCTGTTACCAAATTACATGAGACTGAACCGCCATCAACGAAAGAAGTTAACCACGTTGAAGCTGTAGAGAATTCAGATGTTGGACTTAAATCTATCACATCCGAAGTTCGTCATTTGCCGCGTACTTGGGATGAATGTAGCAAAGCTATCCAAAGACACTTTCAAGCACTTAGAACTCGCGCCAAAGTTGAAAAGCACTTATCGATTGAGAAATCTCTTACTTCAAACGTTAAAGAAGAAGATGGACAGCTCTCCGCTGGTTATGAAGCTGATCAAGAGGATAACACAACCAGCAGAGCCACTGTTGAGTCAGTATCCTCAGCTGATTTACAAACAGAGAACTCCTGTGACCTCAAGTCTACTTCTACCGAGATACTGAGTGATTTCAAAACGAAAGACGGTTCGGAAATAACTTCAGTCAGTGATAAGAAGAAGGAGATTCCGTATCATGGGTTGTTTGTTGGTGATGGGTGGCCCAGCGAACCGCAAAAGACTGACAAAAAACATAAAAAGAAGGAATCACATTTCGAAGTTTTGCCAGATGAGACATCAGAAAAAGAATGGCCTAGTGTCCTTGCAAAGTTAGCTGATCAAAGTTGCGTCCCTGAGTTGTCGAAATTTTCTACTAATATGGATGTTCAAGAAATGTTGCCATCTCAACAAGTCGTTCGGTCGGATCAGGAATCGGAGACATTGAATACTAAAGATAACTTTGTCACCACTGTTGAGCCTGAGTTTGAAAGCTTTCGGGACGAGGTGAAAACTGAATCTTCGTTCAATCGGGGGCTAGAAGATCACACATTCTTAGAACCAACCAAAGAATTGGAACCTCCCACCGTCATGTCTTGGGGAAATTGGTCACGAAACGATAGTGAAGATCCTCAAGCTGAGCCTCAGTTCATAGATGCTCCTGTATTGGAAAATGATAGCACTGGTTCTCCGAAGACAATCGGACATTTAAAGCGCAGTAATAAAAAAGGGAAATCCTCTAAAAAGAAAGGACGGGCAAAACCCGGTGCAAATGAAGTATCATCTTCGCTGAATGAAGAGTCTAATTTCAAATCTGAGACGACATATAAACCATCTGATATTTTGTTGCATGAACCGGAAAATATTCAAATGAATTCATTTTCAGAAACTCTGAAGTCACCATCACAGATTAAAAACTCATGGGACACTTGGCCGAAAAATGAGTGTGATAACTCTGTACACTTACCTGAAAACGCAGTTTTAGGCCAAATTGAAAGTACTGATCAACCTCTTTCTGCTAGCAGCGAGAAAGCTTTTACGCTTTCAAACGAAGATATAAATGAAAAGGAAACCCCTAACGAGGCAGAGAATTCAATTAAAAATGAATTATCTGATGATAATCAATCGCATGTGATCTACGAAGAAAAAGATACAAATATACCCGAGATTTCATCAAAAGAACCTGACCAAAAGGATGGAGTTTTCTCGGTCATCTCAGAATCGCCCAGCAAAGATAGCCCTCGTTCAGCTACTAGCACTTCTTCGTCTAAACGATTCGTCTTTAATGAAGAACAAACAGGGGTAGTCAAGGTTGGAAAAAAGAAAAAGAATGCAAAATCTAAGGCAAAAGAGAGTATTAGTCCTTCATCGACTAGCGATCTATCATTTTCCTTACATAGATCCCTCTCAAACATAGATAAATATTCCGAATCGGAAGAAAACTTAGTGCATTCAGTTCCTCGTGAAGAGAAAATATCAAGTGAATTAAAATCCGAGAACTTACCTGGGATTGATCTGACTGGTGTTGTTCGCCATTCGGAGGAAGACCTCACGATTATCGACGCGGAGCTAAAAGAAGCTGGCCCTGAATCACCAGATCATAATCGTCAAACGCTTGAGAGTAATGATTACAAAATTGGTTTCGATGACTATTGTAGACAACTATCAACCGAACTCGAGAAGAATGCCAGCATGCCGTTGATAAGCACTGGTCATACATTTCATGGAGACCAGCCATCAGCTCCTATTGTACAGGATGGTGAAACCAGTTCAAGTTTCGAGCAGGTAAACTCTACCACACCTATGCCTCAAGAAAAACATCTGAGTGAGGAAAACTTATCATCTACCTCTGACTTCGGGCCATTTATTTCTCATTCTTCCCCGTTGGAAAAAGATGATGTGGTTCAATCAACAAGTTTATTGCAAACAGAAAGTCCAGTTTTGTTTTCTAACCTCCCGAAATCTCCTGAAAGTGTATCATCGAAAGGAGGTTTGTCGTTCCTAAAAGATTCAACGGAATTCTCAAAGCCCTCAAAAAAGAAAAAACATGGGAAACTTGGAGCAAAACGGTTATCACAAAAAGAGCCGATAGTCGCTCCGCAATTAGATGATACCTCATTAATTAGATCAGTGGTAGAAAAAGAAATTTCTGAATCACTTTTTGAATCAACTCAAAAGCAGGAATTCCCAGCAAAAGAGAAGGAAGTTGAAGGTGATTCGTTTGGACTGTGCTCAGTCGCTCCTGACAACAATGTGGCAAACATTGATCAGAAGTTCAATACTGCATACTTGGCTGAAGAACCATTATATCCGGCTGCTTACCTTAGCTCAACTTTCCCTGAAACAGATCTTAAACCTACGCTCCAAGACTCAACAAAGGAAGCGCAAACTTGGTCTGATATGAAGTTTGTTGAACCTATTCCATTTGGGCACGAAAGTATTTTGACCACTTTGGAGCCCAAGACAATTCCTGATGTTATCTTAACATCTGACGCGATAGGTGATGATAGATTTTCATTCAATCTTCCTCCTCAAACTATGGGCAACGTCTTCGATAATGTTGAATCGAGTGTTCATGACATTTCGCCAGATCAGCATTCAACCGGTATATTCGAAAAAATCTATTCCTCGTTGGAACAAGCAGAAAGGGTGAATGGTGATTTAGCTACAACTTCAAAACCGGAAGAAACTACATTGTCTCCGCTATGTGATTGGTCCAGAGTAACTCTAGATCATCAAATTGGGAATACCGAATTGGAAATTACTGCATGTGGAACAGAAACGATAGATAAACAAGCTACATTAACGCCTATAGAACACTTATCGTCAGACAACCATACACACTCTGTCGATTTGTTCTCTAAACGGCATCGAATTTCAGATACTTTGCCACCGACGAGTATTGACATTGATGACTATGAAGCGCATGCACCTAGCCAAGAATCTGGTGTGATTGAGGATGCTCAACATGAAACGGAATTCGAAAATAAACTGACCTCTTCCACTCGGCAGAGTTTGCCTACTACGCCGACACAAGCAACTACAGAAATCGTGGATGTTGACGATGTTCAAAAAGAGGAGCTGACAATTGAAGCGGAAGTGGAAGAGAAAGAATTGGGAACAGCTGAGCAGGCACAGACAGATTATTTTTCATCTGAATATGATGTGCGATCCGTCGATTTGTTCTCCAAACGGCATCGAATTTCAGAGACTTTGCTACCAACGGGTATTGATGTTAATGACGATGAAGCGCATGCACCTGTTCCAGAATCTGATTTGATTGAGGACGCTCAGCATGAAACGGAATTCGGAGATAAACTGACCTCTTCCACTCGGCAGAGTTTGCCTACTACGCCGGCACAATCAACTACCGAAATCGTGGATGTTGACGATGTTCAAAAAGAGGAGCTGACAATTGAAGCGGAAGTGGAAGAGAAAGAATTCGGAACAGCTGAGCAGGCACAGACAGATTATTTTTCATCTGAATATGATGTGCGATCCGTCGATTTGTTCTCCAAACGGCATCGAATTTCAGAGACTTTGCTACCAACGGGTATTGATGTTGATGACGGTGAAGCGCATGCACCTGGTCCAGAATCTGATGTGATTGAGGACGCTCAGCATGAAAAGGAATTCGGAGATAAACTGACCTCTTCCACTCGGCAGAGTTTGCCTACTACGCCGACACAAGCAACTACAGAAATCGTGGATGTTGACGATGTTCAAAAAGAGGAGCTGACAATTGAAGCGAAAGTGGAAGAGAAAGAATTGGGAACAGCTGAGCAGGCACAGACAGATTATTTTTCATCTGAATATGATGTGCGATCCGTCGATTTGTTCTCCAAACGGCATCGAATTTCAGAGACTTTGCTACCAACGGGTATTGATGTTGATGACGGTGAAGCGCATGCACCTGGTCCAGAATCTGATGTGATTGAGGACGCTCAGCATGAAAAGGAATTCGGAGATAAACTGACCTCTTCCACTCGGCAGAGTTTGCCTACTACGCCGACACAAGCAACTACAGAAATCGTGGATGTTGACGATGTTCAAAAAGAGGAGCTGACAATTGAAGCGGAAGTGGAAGAGAAAGAATTGGGAACAGCTGAGCAGGCACAAACAGATTATTTTTCATCTGAATATGATGTGCGATCCGTCGATTTGTTCTCCAAACGGCATCGAATTTCAGAGACTTTGCTACCAACGGGTATTGATGTTAATGACGATGAAGCGCATGCACCTGGTCCAGAATCTGATTTGATTGAGGACGCTCAGCATGAAACGGAATTCGGAGATAAACTGACCTCTTCCACTCGGCAGAGTTTGCCTACTACGCCGACACAAGCAACTACAGAAATCGTGGATGTTGACGATGTTCAAAAAGAGGAGCTGACAATTGAAGCGGAAGTGGAAGAGAAAGAATTGGGAACAGCTGAGCAGGCACAGACAGATTATTTTTCATCTGAATATGATGTGCGATCCGTCGATTTGTTCTCCAAACGGCATCGAATTTCAGAGACTTTGCTACCAACGGGTACTGATGTTGATGACGGTGAAGCGCATGCACCTGGTCCAGAATCTGATGTGATTGAGGATGCTCAGCATGAAAAGGAATTGGGAGATAAACTGACCTCTTCCACCCGGCAGAGTTTGCCTACTACTCCAACAGAATCGACTCTTGCTAATGTAAACGTGGAAGCTCACGAAACTGTGAATGCTACCGCGGACAATGTAGTACACTTCACACAACCAAAAACGCCTGAGTCCGTATTACGCGTAGAACCTGAACGTGCAACTTATTCATCAGAATACAATGAACTTGCCAGTGAAAATAAGGTCACTCGAGAAACAACTTCAATTTTTTCCAATCCTTTACAAGCCTGGTCAAAAATGCTTTTTGGGAGAAAAACTGATTCTGTTTCAGAAAAAGAAGTAACTGTTCCTGAAGAAAACGATTCCAAAGCCCCCGCCGTTGAATCTCAGGCAGACCCACCACATTCAGCTAGTAGCAGTTCCTCAGGACCTGGTATCTTTGGATTCAGTTTTATATCAAAGCGAAAAAAAGCGGCCAAGAAGAAAAAACAACACAAAGCAAAATCGGATCGTGAAGTTGATAGTTCACAATTAGCAGCTACAGGTTTACTTGGTTGTAATGTGGAAAAGGAAGGGGACATTCTGAGTACCGTTGATCATGCTTTCCCCGAAAAGCCTGCAGTGGATGTTCATGAGAACCATCTCAACTTAGAAACTGAAACGAATATTTCTGGAAATTTTGTTGTGGAAGAGAGTTCGACTAAACCATCGACCGCAACTTCCCCCGAATGTAACAAATTTGTCTCTGTAAGTGAAACGAGCACTGCTTTTGAACTTCCTCCAGTCGAGTTACAAGAAAATCAAGCATTACCAGAAACGGAAGCTATTTGCACCCAGGACATTAATGGAAGAATGACTCCAACTGGTGTCTCAACATGGCACGATGAAAATCAACTTACTGATTCTAGAAGTACGCAGTTTGAGCATATCGTCACAAAATTGGATACAGAAGAAAATGAGGTGAAGTATTCTCGGAATAATCATCCTAGTTCTTACTTTGGCACATCACCTTCGAATCACATGGATTCCAAAAACGATTTAGGATCTCAAGCTACACACGATTGGAAGGATGCCGATGTTGGTTTTGGTGCAGATGATTCAATGCTAACGGAGCAGAAAAGCAGTCCTGGTCCATGTCTGACGAAGGAAACTAGCAACTTAGTGGATAAATGTCAGTTTGAGTTGTCTGGAGCTCCATACGAAGAGTCACCTGGTCCTGAGCACGCTGATACTCGTGCAAATGTCTCTGATCAAGAAAATCAAAATTTGGCCATACCTGAATTCGGGACGTTAGCTCCTCCTGCTATGGATATCAAAACCGAGGAGAGTAATCCGTTTCTTAAAGAAGAAAGCAATCGCTTGCCCGACACCCCAAACAGCGTACGCGATTCCACACCGTTGAAACATTATGCAAAAGACAAACTACCAGCTTTTGATCATCAGTCGGTTGATGATGTGCGCACAGGATCCGTGCCTGAACTCCTAACTAAAATATCCGACGATCCGAATAGACAAGAAAATATTGAGGACGCAGCGCCAATGAAAAAAGTTAAGAATAAACGTAAAAAGCCAAAGAAAAAAGTGCTGTGAGATGATTATTTATTTTACATGATATTACTTCATCATTTTATTTGCCAAATGAGGCTAGATTTTGAACAGAAACAACCCGTGTTTTCTTCATGATTTTAACTTCTACTCATGCTTCATTTGACAATTTCGATGCCTAATTTCTTTCATCATTGTTTCATATTAATTTTTAACAGTACCCGTTGGTCTTTTAAGTATGCCTAATATTTGTGGATGGGTGTTTAACAAATCAAAATATAAGTTAAACTGTAATTAATAAGCAACAAACGAATGTATTCAATGAACCATTTGCAAATATTATAAATCGAGCAAGACATGTGATAAAGCATTTTCCAAATTTTGACTAATTTTCGCAGTGAGATGTTTCAGTACCAGTACTCAATATTCTCGGTAAATCAATTAGCTGTACAATACCACAGGACATACGTATTAGCGTCTAATTAATCGTATTTTTCATTTTTGATCAAGGCGGTTCGAGAAGGGAATGTAAAAATAATTAGATATGAACTAGGTTGAAAATGTTAGTGAAAAAATGTGTATGTAAATTTATTTTCAAAAACTGTATATCGAAATCACTGCTCATGAAAAAAGTTTGTAATGAATCGGTTAGAGTGTAATTTGTTGGTACCTTTTCGCTTCTGACACAGAAGCTTCGTCACGACAACGGTGTTAGTACTAACAGATGTCAGGTTTAAATCGCATTCACACGACTAACCCGAAGATGGCTAAGAATCGCACAGGCCATGGTGGGAGCTGAGCTTGCTAAGATAGACAGGCGATTAATTCAATATATATATATATATGCTCAATGGTGTGGTACCAAAAGATTGGAAGTCCGGCGTGATTACACCTAGTTTCAAAGGCGGCCCCCAATCTGACGCTGCAAATTATCGTCCCGTCACACTATTACCTGTTATTGGTAAGGTCATGGAACGTATAGTCTCGGAAATAATGGTTGCACACTTTGAATTGCGTAATTTGTTTTCGCCAGCGCAGCATGGATTTCGATCTCATCGCTCTTGTTTAACGAATCTTCTCATAGTGTTAGATTAATGGACGAAAGAGTCGGATAGAAGTTATTGTATTCAAGTTTGTTACTTAGACATTTCGAAAGCTTTTGACAGAGTCAATCACCATTTGCTTCTTGGAAAAACTGATGCATTTACGAATACGTAATCCACTCCTCTCACGGTTAAGTCTACGAGTTAGTGTAAACGGAGTGCTATTCAAAAAGTTCAAAACTATTAGTGAAGTCCAAAAAGAATCTGTGAACGGCCTGCTTAATTTTATCTTAGATTTAAACGAATTACCCCCGTTAATATATCATGAAAATGTTCCTGTTAGCGGGTGAGATGAAATTTTGGACACGAATCAGTTCTGTCGATGGCTGTGAGAATTTGCAAATGGATTTGGACAACGTCTCAGATTGGATGGCTCTGAATGATATGACAGTCAGCATACGGAAAAACAAGATGATGAAACTTGGCAAGAATGTTTCTTGGACATATTGATTGGGAACTGAAAACTTGGCATGGTGCTCGTTATAAAAAGACCTTGGAGTGTGCATTAGTGGAAACCTAAAGGGTACGGTGCACTGCCAGAATATATATCGACAGTCCAGCAGCAAAATATTTGGAAGATTCTGTCTGGTAACATTAAAAAGGATAATGAACGTCTACCTTCGCCCTTAGAGAATACGGTAGAGGTCTGGGCTCCTTGGCTGCAATATTGCTCTCTTTGATAAAATATATTAGAGATGAACGAATTTAATTATGGGTCCTCGTACACCGAAATATTACGACGTCTGGATCTATGTGACTTTACCCAAAAAGGATACGCCGCTATATTATTCTGATATAGAGAATTGTGTCTACCAAAGGACATCCACTAAGAAACTTGTTTGAAGTGTACGGTGAAAAAGTGACATATGAAATACCGTATCCCTTTACGTCTGAAGTGCCGGCACCTATTTGTGCCGTAGGTGCTATATTTCTTTGGAATTCCCTTTCTCGGCATTCAAGGTAATTCGGGGTTTTCGAAAAACAACAAGATTCAAGATTTTATGGTTGAAAAAGCAATTACTTTACAAGAACCATGCAGTTGAACTATATGTACAAGTGTATATGTGTATATGTGTGTAGAAAAATTTTAAAATCAAAATAATTCTGGTATCGATAGATTATAAATAGTTCGGGGCATAATTTGGATTGGCTCTCAGGAAATCGTCCAGTTTTGATTTAAATATCGAAAAAGTGTTTGAGCTTACTGAATTGGCTGGCAGGGAATTCCAAGCGAAACAAATACGCACAGAATAAAAATACCTGCGGCAGTTCTGATTGGAGTGGGTTATTTCCAACTTGCAGTTGTGACCGCGGTTGTTGCTGGATGTTCGTCGGTGAAATAGTATATCCAAAGGGTGGGAAACACTGTTAAGGATTTTGAATGTGAGGAGGAGGTCAGGCTCGCAGTCTCCTTTGTGCAAGTGTCGTCAGCTTCAGTTTACTTAGTCGGTCAGCGAATGGTAGGTTTTCGAGCCCAATGACCAACTTTGAGGCTCTGTGATATATGCGATCCAATAGTGAAATGTCTTTTTGAAGCCATGGGGTCCAGGCTTGTGAAGCGTAATCAGTAAGCGGGTGTATGTACGTGTTCATCATCAGAGAAAAACATCTCTGGGAAAAACGTCCGAATATCCGCCTTAACACACCGAGCATCCGAGACGCGCGTTTGTAAACGGCTTCGCATTGTAGACCATTTTTCAGGCTACCGCAAATCCAGACAACCAGGTCTTTTTCTTCTTTGGTGTACTCCAGGATATTGTTGCCAAGCTTGTATGAATGAGAAAAGCTTAGCACACGACCAATGTGCATGATTTGAGACTTCTGCATGTTTAGCGGTAGGTTATTTTCAGATAACCACATTTGCACAGCATCCAAGTCACTTTGAAGCACACTGCAATCCTCGGCAGTGCTGATTTTTTTCCATATTTTTATGTCATCTGCGAACAGAACCATCTTACTGCCGCGTGGTGTTGGCAGGTCATTCATATAAATCAGAAACAGTATCGGTCCAAGCACGGATCCCTGTGGAACACCGCTAGTGACGTCGATTTCCTTCGATAGTATACCGTCAACTCGAACCCGTATGTGTCTTTTGCTGAGATAGTCTCGCAACAAGTCATACAGTCCTCCAGCAATACCGTGTTTCTTTAGCTTGTTCAGCAGTAAGTTGTGATCAACTCTGTCAAAAGCTTTAGAAATGTCTAAGTAGCATGCATGAATACTGCCTCCAGCGTCCACTACACTAGTCCAGTCGTCCAAACATGTCAGCAAATTAGTTAGACAAGAGCGGTTTCTGCGAAATCCGTGTTGGGCAATTGTCAAGAGTCCGTTCGATTCCAGGTGGCGCACTACTTCTGCAGTGATTATGCGCTCAAAAACCTTTGAAACCGAAGACAGCAATGTCACAGGCCTGTAATTTTTTACTTCAGAACGGCATCCACTTTTGTAAATTGGTGTAATTATTCCCAGCTTCCAATCAATTGGTACCATTCCGACTTGAAGCAATTCGTTAAACAGACGAGATAAAGGTTCCGAGAGCTGCGCATGACAGCTTTTGAGGAGCTTCGGTGAAATTTCGTCTGGTCCCGGAGATTTCTTTGCGTTTAACTTTCTTAAGTGCTGCGCAACCACCATCGGAGTAATTAATATTTCACTCAGAGTGGACGATCATAACGAATGCTTGGTTCCTGTTCGTGCTCTGTGGATTTCGGTGCAAATACTCCAGCATAAAAGTCTGCTAACAAATCAGCGGTTTGTTCAACGGATTCAGTGAAGCCGGATGAAGTTCTTAGGGCAAAGACACCTGGTTTGATATTTGTTCTGTCGTTTACAAGTCGATATAAAAGCTTTGGATTCCGATGCATCTGTGAAATCAATTGCGATTGAAAAGCTTGTTTATCGTCTCGAATCAAGCTGATAACTTTATTTCGCAGTCGTGTAAATTGCATCCAAGAATCAGCTGTATTTGTAGTCTTATGAAACTCCCATGCTATTGCCCTTTGCTGCATCCACTTTTTGGTCCTGCTACGTAGCTTAAATTTGTTACGTCGAGGATTTTTCTTCGGGACGAGGTTTGAATGTTTCTCCAATATAAGTTTCAGGTGTTGTATGAGAGAGCGCCAATGACTGTCTGAATCGGAATAATCCAACTGTATGAGACTAATGCTTTGAAGCTCTGCACAAAGGGTACGGTAGTTTACCTTTCTGAAGCATTTCATTCCGTCAAATTTGCGCCTAGCACTACAAACGTAGTAGAATTCTAGGACAACGTGGTCGCTCCGTCCGATCGGCGGTTTATAGGTGATAGTTTCTACAGCGGTAGGATCAGATGTAAGTATCAAGTCCAAGGTAGACGGCCTGTCAGCGCCCCTCATACGAGTAAATCCTTTAACGTGGTTATAGAGGGGTGTGTAATCCAAGACTGCTCGAAGTTCGTGTTCAAATGTCTCTGGTGGATGATCATCACGGTTATATAGCTGAGGAAGGTTGAAGTCTCCCATTATCAAAAATTGAGTGTTATATCGCGTTGTTACATATTGCAAAGCAGTAATCAGTTTATTGTTCAGGTCGAGGTTCGCGGTTGGAGAACGGTAAATCACTCCAATAACGCACTGGTCACCAGAAGTAAGAGTTATAGAACACCAAAGCGTGTTGGGTATATACAGATTTTGGTCATTCATAAATCTGCAAATAAATGATTGTTTGCAGTAGAGTGCTGCTCCCCCGCCATCACTCAAACGGCCACGTCGAAATGAAGACATGCTTGGTAAAGAGAGTTCTAGATCAGAAAACGAGGTAGTGAACCACGTTTCTGTTATGGCAACTATGTCTGGGTTCGTTTCATCACAAATCTCGGAGAGTTCGTGCAGCTTATTGATCAGGCTGTTTGCGTTCGTATAGATGCACTTAATTGTGTTTTTTATGAGTAATGAGTATCTGATGCTTCATGTGTTATTATCAGCATAGGTGTAATTGAGTGACATCTACATAGTTGCGCTGAGATATACACCAGGAAAGTTCAATGTGGAGAACTAGCAGTTGTTGATGCAGCAAGTTTTATTTATCGGTGTGACGTGTGGTTCGAATACTCTTGAACTCCGATAACTTTCAGAGTTTTCATCCGATCGGTTTGATTTGCTACGACGGATCTATTCACACCAGAATTAACCATCTAAGACGTGTCGTTCTTTGTGTGCGTCACCCGTGGATTTTCTGCTGTTCGTTCGTTTTTTCGTTCTGTTGTTAAATCAACCCATTAGTGTTTACCACTGTCGGGAACTACTCGAAGGAGTACTCCACGTGAAATTAACTTTACACCAATATTCTCAACGGGAGTCTGGCAAATTCGCGGCTAAATCGGGTGACGAAATATTCCCACAACTCGTCATTTTCCGTCAACTCCACACAAACGAACCGTAGCCGTATCGATTTTTGTGCCCTGATTTGTACTTTTGGTTGGCCCCGTCAACCTGAGACGATTTGATGTCCGCGTCTGAAAGAAAGTCGTCAGTGGTAAGGTCAAATCTGTCACGTTTCGCAACTGTTACCACACGTGTCACGCAAAATGTGACAAATCATTGACCCCGAAGGCGATATCGATCCTGAATAATGAAAACATGCATGGTGCGTGTGTAAACATTGCCGAACTAAACCAAACGCAGTTTTAGTTGCTCGAACAAGTGTCCAGCACAGCAATCTGGATGATCGAACGCTGAGCTTAGAGCTCGGCATACAAACGTTGAAGGCATCGGTAGAGAATCTGGTCATCGCTCAGAATGCTCAGTTTGTCCGTATAGGTT
This sequence comes from Atriophallophorus winterbourni, assembly GCA_013407085.1. Lineage (NCBI taxonomy): Eukaryota > Metazoa > Platyhelminthes > Trematoda > Plagiorchiida > Microphallidae > Atriophallophorus > Atriophallophorus winterbourni. The sequence goes on from JACCGJ010005939.1 coordinate 47,001, forward strand.
TAGATAAATCGGAAACCACTGAGGGAAATACCAGTCAGATAAAAGCTGCATCTTCGTAGATCATTCAACACGAAGGTTCAGCTGTTGCAAATTTGTGGAACAGTCTTTAAGAGCGTTCTTTTCATCAAGACGCCACCTTTTCAAATGCGACTGTTAAAGACCTGTCTGCCCGAAACTACCATGATCCGCAAAAAGTTACAGAGCCAAAGCCACCTACTCATCTGACGGTTCAGCGAAAACTCCTAATGTGGACACGATAGGTATCGATCTCGATCAGTTGAAACGTCCCGCAACCAGCGAAAGCAACAGGCACACAGTGTACATTCGCTCCATGGACTAAGCGTGATTTGCACTAATGTAAAGAAAACGAGTGCAACCTTACTAAGGAACAGGCTAAAGCATGATAAAGAAGAATGGAAAAGGTTGTGCAACAACACGGACTTGGAGCCAGTTGAACCACTATCATTGATACGACTGAATCGTACACCTACTTCCTCAAATCGGGATCCGTCAAGACTGCTTAAAATCATGGTTAACTCTGAAAGGGATCTAGAAAACATCTTACTATCCGCTTTTTTCCTGCGTAATGAGCGTTCGGAGACGACTGCAAGGATCTTCGCTGATGTGCCCTGGTGGGAAATGGCCCGAAACGCCCAGCAACAAGCCCAAACGAAGCAGAGGGACGATCGAAGTTTAATCCTTTTAGGAGACCTAGAAGCTGATGAAACAATTGATAAAACAGTGCCGCGCAAACACGATAAGCTACAATGAAGATTCCTCAGCGATATACTTGACTTGCATGATGTAGCTGTAACGGACACGTTTCGCATCCTCAAATCTACGAATTATAAGGGCATCGGTCCTAAGCCACTTAAACTAACGTTCTGCAGCAGAAACTGCTGAAGCTTTAGCCACGTTTTATTTATCTGTATTCAGCCCGAGATAACATGCAATTTACATCCCAGGTCAAACTATTTCATCCATTGTTACTCTGAGTGAAATAAATGTCATGTTGAAACACGTCACTCAAGCATTATTTAATCTAAAAACCGGACAGTCTCCCGGGGCTGACGGAATAGCCCCGCTCATATCGAAGCACTGCGCGAACTTGCTATGCAAACCACTCACATACTTGTTTAATCAAACACCGGTAAATGGCGTGATTCCTACCGATTGGAAACGTGGAATAATCAATTCTATACATAAAGGAGGAAATCGCTCCAATTTGTCAAATTACCAACCCGTTACTCTGCGCCGCCTGTGGTGGCTTGGCCATGTCTACAGAATGGAAAATGGTCGTATTCCGATATATCTACTCTATGGCAAGTTGCAATTAGGAAGTCGACTATTGGGAAGACCGCATTTGCGGTATAAAGACGTTTGCAAAAGAGATATGAAAGCTCTTGGCATTGGCCCGCTAGTTGGGATGAACTTGCTCTTGGCCGCTCACTTTGGAGGCATTGTGTAAAGCGTCGTCTGCAAACTGGGGAGGAGCAGATACAGCTCTTAGCTGCTGAACGCAGATCACGCCCCCGGCGGGCAACTGGCGCCCTACAACCGAGTTCTGCGTATCATCGCAAGCGCTGCTGGAGAGATTGTTCCTCCAGAATTGGACTGTTTAGACGTTCAAAAAGGTGTAGAACATGAACATTCATGCGATTGTGATGTACATCCATGGTCAAAATCGACCGAAGGAGGCCAACAACAATTATGTGAAAGATCAATATGAGTTCACTCGGTGTGCCTCAGTGTGCATCGTCGGACGCTGGAAGTTCGTCCCATCAAAAGGGAACTTCCGGCAGTGTTTGGCCAACGATTTTGTGGGTTTACACATCCTGCTTAGGATTAGATTGAATACTCCATGGAGAAACACGCGTGTTTGTTGTGTATAATGGATAAGTTTTCAGACGGAAAACTTGTGAGTATCCTTTTCAGCAAACCGTACACTATTTCCGTCCCGGCTTGAGGTCACAGTACGCCCACATCGGTGGTGGTCAAGACGCGATCTTCATACCGAGCTTACATGTTTGATACTGGGATGTTCCTGGCTTAAACATTTTAAACTTTCGATCACCTAATGACAGCTTATTTGCGTGTCACCAAAGACAAGGACTATATAAAAGTGTGGTTGAGGATAAATAAGCCGGAAGACTGTGAATTACTCCAGAAGAATCTGGACAACCGCCACGTTTGGTCCCTAAAAATCGTATATTTTTCAATTTCCAAAAGTGTCACATGTTATTAAACCTTGGAAAATATGTGGAGTTCCAATATTTTATTGGAGCACAGCCTTTCGTGGACCATGGAACAAAAGGACAGAGGTGTGTTGATAAGCAACACCCTAGGGATGTCGAGCCACTGCAACTCCGTCTACCGCAAAACATCACAGAAATTATCAATCCTTACGAGAATTTTCGATAAGTTCTCAAAACAGATAATTTTCTGCCTAATAAATACGTAAATCAGACTCAGGATGGAATATGCAGTTTATTCATGGCTACCATGGCTAAAAATGGTGTTGCGACTTTGCAAATAATCTACCATCGAGCTATCAACCATGTCGTCGAACTTAGCCGGAAACCATACAATGACCGAATAAAAATCCTTAATTTATTCGATTATCCAAGTAGTCGTTCCCAAGGGGATTTGATCTTGGTTTACAATATTTTGAATTCCGCAAATTACCCTCAACAATGCGTATTTGATATACAGGGCTCATATAAGAGAAGAGCTCACACATTGACTCGATCTCTCCCTCATTTGCGACTCAACTGTAGAAGACATTTTTGCAGTGCGAGTTTGTTTTACCTGGAACGATCTACCCGAATATGTTGTAAACTCACCAAATCAACAGATGTTCAAGAGAATTCTTGGTGCCTTTTTTACCCTTAACCCGTGCATCTAAGAAAACTTTACATCATGACCCCATGCACATTTGTTATCCCATCAATCGAAAACAATTTCTGCCATTTGAATTTTTACCTGATTCAGTAAGCAACCAAATCCCGTTTTTGCTTGTTATATTATTCGCAGTTCTTATATTATTCTGTGTTTTGTTGTAACGTTGTATGTTTTTTAGACCATTAGAGTTGAATTGAATTGACAGACTCACAATATGTCCATTGTTTCTCTCTCGTATGTCTTTTGAATCGACTGCATTAAACACTAATTTTTCCGGTAGTTCATCGACTCTGTTGCTTTTACTAATACAGTGAAACCCACCTACAACGAACTCGTTTACAACGAATTCTTGGGTTGAACGAACACACCATGATTTCCCAAATAAATTCCTTCTTTGTAAGCCTATTTAAAACATTCGTACAACGAATCTGTTCGTTACGAATCTCGCCTTTTACGAACACTGTACACTTTCCGGACAGCTATGTTTGTTCAATAAAGTTCATACATACAACGAACTCGCTTTATCTTGCCTTTAACAACCAACGCTCCGTCAAGAGTGGTCTGCAGTGCGCTAAGAATAGAACTGACAGCTTGGCGAGACACAGGCAGCCTAGCCTACAGTGTGCTAACTGACTCGCACGCACACACAAGAAAATCACGTGAATTCTCTGTGACTGGTAGCTCCGTCTGTGAAAGATGCCAGGAGTGCTCTTGATCTCTGTAAATTCAAATTCAAAGATTTATGGTTAAAAAAGTTAATACTGTACAACACCACAGGATTACGGTATTAATAAAACATGAAAAATACAATAGTATAAAAGCAATAGAGAATATCAAATGTAAGGCTCACGAAGGTTATTCTTTTGCATATGTAAGTCCAATTTTGCTTTAAACACCGCCAGGCAAGGAGAGTCCACCACATGTTGGGGTAGGGAATTCCAAAGAAATATAGCACGTATGGCGAAAAATGGCGCCGACAGTCAATACGGGAACTTGGGACGTAAAGGGATAAGGTATGTCCGCGTGTCACTTTCCCATCACACACATCAAGCAAGTGTTTTAGTAGATGTCCTTCGGTAGACACAATTCTATAAGTCAGAATAATATCGCGTCGTATCCTCCTTTGGGTAAAGTCGCATAGACCCAGACGTCGCAATCTTTCGGTGTACGGAACATTGCGAAGACCCATCACTAACTTTGTTGCTCTATGATAGATTTTATCGAAGAGAGCAATATCCTTTCGCAGCCAAGGAGCCCAGACCTCTACCGCATACTCCATCGTAGGGCGAAGGTAGACATTCATTATCCTTGGTAACGTTACCAGAGAGAATCTTCCAAATATTCTTCGAAAGATACCTAACAATCTGTTTGCCGTCGATATATGTTCTGACAGTGCGCTGTGCTCTTCAGGTTCCCGCTAATCCACACTCCAAGATCTTTTTCTAACGAGCTCCATGCTAGGTTTTCAGTTCCCAATCGATATGTCCAAGGAACATTCTTGCCAAGATGGAGCAGGAGATTTTTAGGATAGAAGGAGGAGACGTCGAAAGAGAACTTGAATTTGTGGAGAGAGAGATCGAGGCGGTGGGGAAGTCAAAACTTAAACAAAAGAGCCTCACCAGCTACTTCATGAAAGCGTGCGATTAGACTGTCAGTGAGTGTGCAAGATGCTTTTACTACTTCGTTTTAGAATAAATTTACTATTATTAATATGAACTTGGATTTTATGTTGTGATCTGTGTGCTGCGACATCATCTAATCATCAAATGGATTACACGCATGCAGAAACACACAAAGGTAAGACATTCTTCACTTGTTTACACGTGTACAGAAAAACGGCGGCAAAATCACATGTCTGACAATGCGTTTTACTTAAACGAATTCCGCTTTTAACGAACATTTTACTCTCCCATCAGAGATTCGTTGTACCCGGGTTCCACTGTATTCAAACGAATACCGCAACTTGTAGGCAGAACGTTTGTACATCCCAATGCTCAATGTCACCAGTAGACCATATCCAAGCTGTTTCGGATTTTCAGATGATACGTACAATGCATGCAATCTTTGCTTTTAAAATTTCATCGTCAATTATTTTCCTGAAACTTCTGTGGTTACATTAAATTTCTGACTGATGACTCATGCACACGGCTAAAGTCGCTTTTTCATCTTGTAATTGAACCCAATTTTTGAGAGACCTGATACGATCCAATGTTCTCTTATCATCAGTGAATAATGAGTGTTAATTCTCAATAAATAAAATCATTTTAAAATTGGTTTTCGTCGTGTTCGTTTAAATAGAAAAAGTTCTATACGGTATGCTCAGTTTGTGCGAATGTTCGCCACGCATCTCTCTTCCATCCAGTCTGTTCCTATGACTCGGAAAGCGCTAGCCACAGTGCCAGACAAACGCATGCCTAGCCAGGCACATGCGACCACAATCAATTGATTGATTCACTAGCCAATCAGCAAACAGTTGACATGCGACAAACAACTCAGCCAATCCGGACACGCGTGGATGGTCTGTTCGACGGTTTTAGCATGCGGCAACATTCAGAGCGCGAGATAGTTTACCAAATGAATAGGTGACGCTTGTGATGCATCCTAGATGGAGGTTTCACTGACTCATACTGTATCCGACATCTCATCAAAATTAGGACATTGTAGACGGTTAAATGTACATATTGACGATTCACCTAATGCGGATTTATCGTTTCGTTCACCGTGCACCGTGTCACCAAACTTTAATATTGCGGATATATTGGCTCCAGACTTTTCAAAACACTCAGATTTTGGATTATCCACGCGTTCAGTTGCTAGCCCTTCACCAGGACCTGCTGAGGAAGACGTGACTGTCTGTGGTAAGTTCGTATGCGTATTTTTTCTCAAGGTTGTTCTTGATTTCGATAAACTGCAATTCGAACTCCTTGGTCATCTATGTGCGAATTCCCAGTTATTTTGTAAACCGTGGAGTGGAGAACGTTGCTTAGTGAACAACTGCCACTGAATTGTGGCTATTTCAATAACACCCGGTTTATCTTTGATTGGATCTTAGATTTTCAGTGATCAGCGAGTATTTACACCGTATGCAATTAAACTAGTTGACATTATCACCACAATTGCTTGCGCCTTCGAAAGGTTATATTAGTACAGTGAAAAATTATTAATTTTTCCGAATGGTGTCCTTCATTATAAAGTATTAACCGAACTTTCAGTCATTCTTCTTCTTCTACTAGTTGATTTAAAATGACAATTCACGTCTCGGGAATTCAACGTTTCGGAAAGCAAAGTTGTACGAAAACGGTGAAAAACTCCCACTAGTTTATCGTACATTTCGAAATCAGACTGTAGACGTCCTGGAATCACACTAAAAGCTTAGTAGACCAGACGAATTTTGTCTGGTGCATTAGCCAATCACAATCATACTCAACATCCAGACTCCGGGACTCTTAGTAGGTGTGTATGTATGTATGTATGTATTTATGAAAGCACAAGCCTGATCCAGACAAAGTGCCGCACAGTCAGAGATTGTACGTGGACTGTGATAGTGCCAGGTTTCCCAGGCCTAGACAAATAAGAGATAAAAAATAGAGAAGGTAGTGAGACTCTAGCGTGTTTCAGCATGCAGCTCACTACCGGTGGCCAATCAATTTAGCACTGCATGGTTGCACACCAGTGCTTAAGGTGTGATGTTTTCAGTCCCTAATAAAGTATTCACTCAATAGTATCTTTGGCATTCCTATATATCCGTGTGCATAATTGTCAGCATTTATCAGTGTCTTAGCCCATGTGTAGTCTAATGCTCTGCGGCACTTTGCAATAATCAGACTTGTGATTTCATGAAGGTCACCCGTAACTTACTGAATTCTGTCACACGGTTTCAGTTGCGATTCTATTTACTCGCTGTTTGATTTTGGTGTACTGTAGTTACTGTAAATTGCACGGACGTTCACTTGCGAAAAATCAGTTCAAATGTTTACCGCTTTTCTACGGTTTCAAGGCTCACTAAACCTGATCTTACTGTCTACACCCGATGACGGCAAACAGCCAGAAACTGGTAGTGGTGTGTAAGGGATGGGAATATGAGAACCACAATACATTGGTCTTTTATATGCGCCTCGAGCGGTTGGCCAGGAATCACTTTGTGATTCTGTATTTGAACATCGTGGTTTTTTGTAAGAACCCTATATAACAGTGGCATACAAGTTTAATTTTGTTGACCCGCTTTTTTCCCTGTTTCATCAAGGCTCCTAACCTGATCGTCTGTCTCCCAACCTGATGACCCGCAAACGTCCAGAAACTGGGAGTGGTGTGTACGGGATGGGAAAATATTAGAAACCCAATAACATGGTCGTTCATATGCGCCTCCGAGCGGTTGGCCAGTAATCACTTTGTGGATTCTGTATTTGACCCAATCGTAGTTCTTTGTTAAGAACCCTATATAACAGTGGCATACAAGTTTAATTTTGTTGACCGCTTTTCCACTGTTTCAAGGCTCACTAAACCTGATCATACTGTCTCCACCTGATGACCGCAAACATCCAGAAACCGGCAATGGTGTGTACATCAGTTCAAATGTTGTTTTAATTCGATAAAATTCAACGAAGCATTTTTCATGCAGCACGGTATCCTTGTACTTGCACACATTTATTTTCATTATTCGCATCAATAGCTATCACTTTGGTATCATGATCAAAATCTCAAGTTTTGATCACATTCATCCAGAGCGAAGGTGCCGTAGATGTAGGTACTCCAAAAACCTGGTTGTTTCTATCGATTTCATCTATTGACTTAGGCCCATTATGCGTGAATAAACCATCCAATGGTTAGCTGTGCCAATCCGGTTTCCATGTCGAACTTTGTTTACTACTTATCCATTGTTTCAAGGCTCACTGAACCTGATCTTAATGTCTCCACCTGATGACGGTAGACAGCCTGAAACTGGTTGTGGCGTGAAAGTGCAGGGGATGTGAGCATTCATTAAAGCTGGTCGTCTCCATTGATTTGTTCGATTGACTTTCAAAGTAATTCAATGTTTTAACGGTCTAAAAAGCGACCATATGATGGTAAAAATTAAAATTTAAGTGTATAAACAATATAAGGAAATAGATTAAACAGTATAGAAATGTTCTGGAAACGAATAATGCAATAAAAATTCGTCTAATTTCGTTTTAAATTCATGCAAGCTAGTGGAGTGAGCAACGGTTGAAGGTATACTGTTCCAAGTAAAACAGACACGGACAGAGTAAAATACCTTCTACAGTTCAGGCAGGAATGGGGTATGACCAGCACATATTCATGGTTCCGACAATTTATCGTATCTCTTCGCGTGAATAAATCCCGTAAGGGATGATTCGGGGTATGGAATGTTTTGTAAAGTAAGATTAGGTCTCCTCTGATTTGTCGATAGGGAAAGTCGAACAGATTCAGTTGAGCTATCCTTTCTTTGTATAGTTTGTTTCGGATGCTGAGAACTAGTTTTGTTGAGCGATGATAGATCCGATTAACAGTGTAACATTGTTTATTTTTTAAATCAAGTTTCAGTCACTTCTACCGCGTATTTTAACGTTTACTATTTGCGATGTAATCGTGTATTAAGCAACCGCAGTGGCAAAATGGTTACACATAAGGCTTCCAAGAGAGAGTGTCCGTCTTCAAAAGATGCTGTGTTTGATATTGCGGAAACTATGCTTCAACCTAATTCTGCATTATCATCCAAGTCAATAATCAGTACCGTTGGCATTCACGGAAATAACTGCAGTAGCCTAACACCCTGATTGGTGCGGTTGAATTGGGAAACTTTTCACTTATTACCTTGGCAGTACCCATAATTGTCAACGCTCATTTCCACTGACTCTGAAAAAGGTGTTAGCCACCTATACGATTTATTATGTAAACTCATTTGGTTGGATTGCTAAACGTCTGTACTCTCTTTTCTCTTATGAGATCATAGTGATTTCTTTCATTGTTACCGTAACGTGTGTAGACACTGTCATCTTTGCACGTTTTCATACAGACTTGCGATTTCATACGTTTAACATACATACAACAGTGCCGTACTTTATCCTGCACGTGTAATGAGCTCCTCCAGGAGCCTCGCCGCAGTCTTATCATTTTTCTTCAGGTTTTGCTTGAGCTCGTTAATCGGGCACTGTCTCATCCCACGTACAGTTAAACAGTTGACTACGCCGTTTTTTCTGAAACAATGCACATACTCGCTCTTCCTACCACGCATACTCGGATGAGAAGTTCATTCACAAACGTAATCACGTAATCACAAACACATTAGGAAACGAATTCGTTAAAGGTTCACCGTAATGTTATTAGCCAATCCTCTGGATCTACATAATTTTAAACCCTATGAAGTGTAAGTGTTTGTGCTCTTGGTTTCACCTTTCGGAAACTTGCTTAACTTGGATCCCCACGCTACCTGGATGTACTATCGGTAGCAACTATAGTTGGAGCAATGACCACGAAAGTCTAGCACCCTGTCAAGTGGATGAAATCACATCATGCTTAAGAAACTGAAGCTAGCTTCCAGCCCCTTCGGCCGTGGCAACCCGATCATGAATAAAAAAGGAATGTAAGTGTGGGGTGTGTGAGCAACAACAAGGTATTAATTTAAATGCATTTTGCTTTCGACTCTGTTTTTTGACGTACCTTGATTATTTAACATCTTATTTTAAATGGCTAGATTCGTACTCGAGATGTGAATGAATGGCTCTTGAATTGTAATTCATTGGTTCTGCTTCCCAATGGCAAAGTTACTCTCAATTGCTACTCGCGTCAGTACGTTGTGGTCTTTTTTAATCTCTCAGGCTGAAATCTACTAGTAGCCACTTGTGCCTTATTCTCACTTGATGTGGCTTAGAAATATAGTTTACCCTTGATAAAATGGAACTTAGAGTTGTATAGCTTACGCAATTCATGTCCTTTGTTGAAAAAGCCACTTTACTAAATCTCGACTATCTGAATTTCCTTTTGCCCTTCTAAAAACGTACCTTTTTGAGGCGTTAGCTTTCACCGACCTCGTGATAAAACATGTCATTAGAGGCTAAAGTACGCTGATCAACGGTCCTCTATTTTCCATGTCGCAGTGTTCTGTTAGACAAGGCTTAACCTTTAAAGCCACCGTTGAATTGCGTTTGTATTGTTAAGCCTGTCCCATTACGTGAATACACGATAGTCATGTGAATAGGCTTGAACAAAATGACCGTTTCGCCCTCTTTCCCGTTACACGCACCTCACGACTTGTTTCGAATGATTCGTACTCATGGTCTGCTTTGAAACAATAGAGGAAAGTATGAACTTTGTAACCACTTGGATAACAGTGGGACGGACACAGTTCACGTGAATGCTGTTAAACCCAAGAGCTAATAAGAATATTAATTCACCGTCTTAATTCATTGATTATCGATTAGCGCAGCGGCTTGGATTTCACACTCGTTCTTTCCATTATAAATTTTACCGGTCCGGCAGTGGCCGTGGCCAATCCATCACTGACATTGCTTAACTGAGCGTGCACGTTGGTCACGCAACGAACAAGTATGCATGACCTCCAAACGGCACCCATCACGTGAGCCTGGTGACCTTGACCATGAATGCGGCTTCGCCGCTCGCGCTAATCATTTGTGCGCGGAAATTCTGAATCCAATGCTCGTGCGCCGTGGCGCGTTAAAATAAAACGGAATAAATTAATTAATTTGAAATTGGTACGGATTTCGATCAATCTTCCGCGTCAAAATAAAACTCCTACATTGTCTTGAGGTTTCGGTTGTTTTTTGTTCAAAGTCTTTAGCGGTGATTTCATTCCTTATAAAAGGACATATTTTAGACTAATAAAAGTTATCACATTTGAAATAAAATCGTTTATGACGTTTTAGTAACTATTGGTCTCCTCACGAATACCTTTTATGGTAAATTTAACTATAACAATGTCTTCAAAATCAAACTATTTTCAACACTTTCCCACTGCTTCCATGCTCGCTGGTATGCCGCCTCAATGTGACGAGATCAAACAGCCCGAAGTCGCCCGTAGAATATATGTGCGGTTTATGCGAGCAACATTGCAACTTGTTATTTATAAGTGTCTTTTGTGGAATCACTCTGTGCTTTAGCATTGGAACCTGCGGTTCATCGCGCACTCGTGATGATTGTACCTACAGTTCCTGTGCGCTCACAGCACGATCTAATCGAGGTGGGCTTGTCGGCATTAAACACTTAATATCAAACCATTCTTAGTTTCAGTGTTTCTGCCATCCATCGATCCATTCTACATCGGCTTTTGTTTCTAGTGTGTAGTTGAGCAGGTCACGGTGTCGATCTATTGATTTTATTTCGCTTGTTGATGCGATATTGTTGATGCTTATTATTAGGAGCAA
>JACCGJ010005941.1:0-10730 GCA_013407085.1 Atriophallophorus winterbourni
CAGCATCATCGATGACTCTCTGTGGCGGCATGACCACTTCCGACTTGATCTATCGATCAACGATACGAACAGACGGAACATCAGCAACACGATCGTTGTTGATAGTACATCTTCTCAACAGAGCTATCGTTTCTTCAGCTATCAGTAAATTTCGCCTGATTCTAGTTCACGAGTAGACGGCTCTTTTTTGTGGTCAAACATAGGACAACCTAGAAGCGATGCACAAGGGCTACATGAGGCGGGAACAACAGTGTTATTATCATCAATATGAAGTTCCTCTCCATTAGGTTCAACGATTTCAATTACTCGTAAAAATAGTGGAAAGCTATCTCAAATCACTTATCTCCATGTTTCGTCATTAGAGCTCAATACGTCTTCATCAATATCAGATCTTGCATTTTATGTCAGCTTGAATAGCTTGACTATATTATTACTTCCGTTGAGGAAGGTTAGGCAGTCGTAGTTGCCTCGCCAGACATAACTAGAGCCTTTAATTCTGTTCCTCATAAGTTAATATTATCGAAACTCGAATCATTTGGCATAATAAGCAATTTTCTTTCCTTGCTTACTTCTTTTCTTCCTGATCACACTTACTCAGTTGACGTCAATGGTCGCAGATCTCGCAATAAGCCTATTTCCAGTGTGGTAATTCAAGGTAGCGTATTAGGCCCCTTACTGTTTCGTTTACATATAAATAACATACATAATGTCATTTCACTTAGTAAACTATTCTTAGTCGCTGATAATATGAAAGTCGTTTCAACTCTCCAAGCTAATCAAGCACAAAATTATATAGCTTGATGAACAATGATTTAGCTGCACTTTCAGATTGAGCGACAAATAACGATCTTACGTTCTCAAAAGCAAGAGCAAATTCCATTTTACTTAACAATAACGCAATTCACATGATAGAAAGCACACTGAGTTAGGATTTGATATCGTGCAATCACTAATTTTACATGAACGTAGCAATCTTACTACCAAAGCCAGCAAGGATGAAACTGATAAACATATTTATGATTCACTATCATTGTCTGGACGCTCGATTGGCTTGTTAGCCATTTACTGTCCTGTGCAACTGAACTGAACTGAACTAAATTATAAATCTATAAATTATTTACAATTTAGTTGATAAGTGCAAAAATATAACAGAAAAATGTAACAGTAAAAATGGAAAAACAAACGAACTTACGGTGGGTGAAAATTCAATGTCCAATGCAATTATCCACACGCAAAATTATTTCCAACTCCAACCTCCGGTGCGTCACGCTGATCGGCATCGGTAATTCGCGAAGCTGAAAATGCGGCGACGGTAACCGTCGTGATTCACAAACATGCAACAATGAAGCATCAGCAAACAAAGCAGAACAAGAACGCTCGCGGATAAAGTATATGGTGTAATATGTATTGATTAAAACAAGCATCGATAGAAATGAAAATTCATTTGAAAAGAAAGTGAAATAACAAATTGCTAAGCTACTCCCCCTAAATAGTGAATCGATGGATAGACGTTCGATAGACCGTTTAGGATATATACTCAACCAGTCTTGAGGGAACCTCACTAACTGCCTATGCGTATATTAAGTTGTGAAGGGTTACATACAACGGGTGAGGGCCGATTTGAAAGATCATCACTGCTCATCATAGGTTTGAGATTTTTTTCGAAAGGGTAGATTCTTGCAATGATTTTTGTTCAACATAGTAGGTTTAAAGCAATCGATGTTTACTTTGACTTTGATGCCATTGCGTAGCAGAACGAAATATTTTGCATCGCGTTCCATTACTTTGAATGGTCCTTCCTACGGAGCCTGCGATAGCTTTTTATCGTCTTTGACTCGAACTAAAACGTAGGGGTAACTCTTGAGGTCATTGTGGATAAATGATGGACGGTCTGAAATACATGTGGGCACGGGCTTGACGGACTGAAATATTTGCCTGAGTTCCGAGCAGCAAGATTCTGGTACAACTTCGCGGTAGTGCGTGTGTCAAGTACCATCTCTTCAGGCAGTTTCAGTGTGGTGCCAAATACCAACTAAGATGGTCAACAACGGATGACTTCTTTAACGGTGTTTTGTCCAAACTTTTCACACGCTCGCCACCTCGTGCCAGCCGGAAACATGAACTTACAGTGCTTATTTCCACTTCAAGACTAAACTGTCGAAGATATTCGGATGCTGTACGTGTAAGTTTCACATGGAACACCCTCTCCTCCACTGTTACACACTCAGCCAACCTGGATATTTTTAAAGATAATTTGAACAAATACTTGAGAGACAACCCAAATTTTGATACGATTTACACTACATGAGTTTTTATATTCTTCTTTTTTATTGTATATACCTCATAACTTCATCCTATGGTTATTGTTTAGCTCAATGCTTATTAGACCACTATAACTTTGAATCAATTTGAATGCCAAGAAGTATAATCGGGAGGCATCTAGACCATTTTGTTCCTGAACAAGCGATGGGGCTAGCTTTCAATTGACGATGGAAACGTTCAACTAGTTTATTATCTAAAGGATGGTATGCGGTGGTACGTAAATGATCAGATCCTCGTGAACGATTTGGTTTGCGGAACAAAGCACTTGTGAATTGCGATCCTTTGTCCGTGTAATGGTAGCAGGCACACAAAAGGTGGAGATCCAAGAATCGAAGAATGCACTTGTGACTGTATCTGGCATAGAAACTGCTATGGGCCAGCGTGTATATCTGTCGACACGGGTCAAGATATAGCTATACGTTTAAGAAACTGGAAAGGGACGTACGATTTTCAGGCAGAATGCTTGAATCGACGTCGGGTAAATGAAATTTACTCAAAGGGGCAGCGGTGTGTTGGTGGATTTTGCTAATTTCGCAAGTCACACACATTGTTTTGCTCATTGACAAATTTCGCGTTGCATGTTGTGCCTAACGAGACAATCGAGCGTCCAGAATTTTTTCTATGGAAAGCTGCAGAGAAGCAACCACCACTGTGAATTGGATATCCTCGACAATCGCGACGCCAAGGGATTATCCATGGTTGTATTTAGGAAGCACCATGTTGTGAACGATGCTGGAAAAATAAAAATAAATTTTTTTTTCACCAGTACGGTGAGAGGTCAGCTAAAGAAAAGTTGTATTAAAAAAGAACTCTGGCATTTACTTACTTACTAGACAACGCTAAAAATAGTGATCTACCTAATCTTGCATAGAAATTAAGGGGAGAATTTAGGAAAAAGCTTGCATCAGATACAATTTAAACTGTTCTTAAAACTCGTGACAGAATTTCTGGATATAAGTTCTTCTGGAAGCCAGTTCAGAAATTTACCACCCTGATGGTGAAAAAGTTTTTCCGGGAGTCTAGTCTACATCGCTCCTTAGCAAGTTTGAGTAAATGTCCGCGGGTGCCAAGCTGGGGTCTTAAGGCAAAGAAGTCGGGCATGATAACTCCACTTAACCGCTTAAAAATCTTAAAGGTTTCAATTAAGTCACCTCTCAAACGTCGGCGCGTAAGTGAGAAAAGATCTAGGGACGTCAGGCGTGCAGCCTTAGGTTTCTCTCGCTGACATTCAATCATGCGAGTTGTGAGGCGCTGTACGCTTTCGTGTCAAACGATGTCCTTCTTGTAGCAAGGGCGCCATGCGTGGACACAATATTCTAAATGCGGCTGAACTAATGCCTTGTGAATGGGCAGGGATACATCTGGCCTTCTGCTGGATAGCACGTATCTCAGCCGAAAGAACTGATGATACTAATTCTTATGAGTATTACCGTTAAGCGAATGCTCGGATGAAACAGTCCATGAAAGTGATCGAACATCTGTTGGCGATATATTTTCGTGACGAAATGTTTCGGATTACCAGTCGATATATCACAATAGATCTTGGCATCGCAATCTAGCAGCGAAAAATGGCAATATATAATTACTTATTGGCAAAGATTTCTGAATATTATTGTGGTTTTCTTAATGACTGATCATTTCTCTTAGGTCGAGCACTGGGTTGCTCATCTGTGGATTCGAACAACGTAATAAGGCATCAGTGACGATGTTACGGTCACCATAGATATGTCTAATATTTGTGCGGAAGTGCGCTATGAATTCAAGTTGACGAATGAGTCCTGGAGAGTGCCCGTCTGTCGGAGAACGGAACGCATAAACAATTGGCTTTTGATCAGTTAATACTGTAAAGGTGCGTCTTCCGAATAGGAGACGGAGGTGTTTAACAGTTAGGTGAATGGCGAACAGTTCGCGTTCAAAAGTGCTCTACCTAATCTGGGTTAGTTGCAAATTTCGTGCAAAAAGTACAGTGGTTGAATCTTTCTGTATAGGTCTTGTTGTAGCACAGCTCCGACTGGAGCTTGTGACGCGTCAGTTTTACGAACCAAATGCGCCTTGTCTTCGGAAGCGTTTCTCAAATGTTCTTTATCCTCGATGAATGCAGATTCTGTTGCGGTTAAGATTGACATTTTTTGGGATTCCCTTTAAGCATATTGGTGGGCGGTTGAATTATTTTAGCGGCGTTATGAATAAATCGTCTATAATATTTAACGACGCATAGAAAACAGCGTAAGCTCTTAATTGATTGTGGCATTAGATATTCTAGTATAGACATTGTCTTTTCCGGCAACGGGCTTTGTCCATCAATGTTAATCCTATGGCCAAGAAAACCAATAGTCAATTGGCCAAATCGCAATAGTAACGACCTATTGGGAAAAAAGTTTGTAACATTCAACGGAGGTGTCTCACATTCACCTCGTGTGATGAACTAGCTTCTGATACATCGTCAATATACACGAAGACAAAATCAAGACCAAAAAGAATCTGGTCCGTAAATATTTGAAAAGACTGTGCTGCATGGCGCAAACCAAAGGGCATGCGAAGTAATTCAAAAAGCCCGAATAGCGTTATTACAACAGACTTATCAATATCGCCAGTGACCATGGGGATCTGGTGGTATGCACCTACGAGGTCCAATCTGGAGAAAAATGATTTTCCGTCAAGGCTTACCGAAACATCGTTAAAGTGCAGAATAGTTTAGCGGTCATGTTGTGTAACGCTATTCAACGCACATTAATCCCACAAGGTCTGTAATCTTCATTTTTCTGGGCGGCCATGTGTATTGAGTATGTTTAGGGACTAATGGACGGTCTAATTATACCCCGTGCGGCCATATGCTCGAGTTCACATTTTGCCGCTTTCAGCTTTTCAGGCGGTAGACTCCGAGCTTTAGCAAGATCTATAAGGCATTCAGCGAAGCAAACAGTTGTTTTCGACTACATTCATCAAAAGCCATGGTGAGCTCAAGAACAGCAGGCTCCAACGTGTCGTAAGGTGAATTGGAGGGCATGGGTCGAGAACGCCTGGTATTTCGTTCGTAATATATGATGGTAATTGCGATTGTATGAAATAAAACATGGCATCGTGTTTTTACTTAGTATGAAATGCACATGCAACAATGCAGCACCAGCGAACAAGAAAGCGCTTCAAAAAATATTTCGTCTAATATATATTGATTGAAACAACAAAAGAAAATGAAATTGCAACGTCTTCTTCCAGAATTTTGTACATAATTTATAATAATCTAAATAAATCATATGGAATAGTTTTCGGAAAGATACAACTTTCTTTCTCAAAATCCATCATTGGTTGAAAAATAAATAAACTTATAGAGGAAGATGTATACATCTAAACCTCGCTTCGTTATGGTTTCGCTGACTCAAGCATAATCTCATTTTATTCTATAGAATACTGTCACACGAAAATATAGAAATAAGTTCCAATCTTCATATATGGCATGATTTTAAGTATAGCTTGAGAAACAGTGAAAAATACTTTTAAATTACCAAGGGTTCTTATTAAAGTAAGGAAGAATTTCAACTTGACTAAATTTGTTAAACTGTGATACCTACTTTCAAAATATATAAGACTCAGCTCCTTTTTACACTAATTTATTCATTACTTGCCATAGAAAAAAAGCGATCTTCTTAACCCAGATGTTCTGCTTGATGTTCTATATATTAATGGCATAACTGAATATTTGTATGAACATTTATTTTCATAACCTTCGAAAAAATACTCTCTCGTTTTCAAGTAGTTACTTCGTAGCATAACTTCCCATCCTGCACCCGAATGAAATTGACCCGCAGGGAACCTCAGCATAGTGAAATCAATTCCCTTCGCCTACCTGACAAAAACAGTTCATATTTAAAATAGACTAATATATTCCGAACAATCAATACGAAACGTATCGGAAAATCAACAACACAGAACTTCAAGCATTCACGATGGACATTATTCGTTGAAATTCAATGGTTTAAAGAACATTCATTCTTTATTATTTTTCGCAATGTCTCTGTTTTTGTATAATATTGGATCACATACAGATTATCTGGATTTTCATTCAACCTAAATTCCGCTGCAGAAATGACTTTTAAAATCTGTACCCAATTGTACATTCTACAATTTCCTTGTATAAACATCTTGGTATGATTAGCATGCTTTGAATATCCTAGATTAAAATTGTTTATTTATTTATTTATTTAACACCACCACTTTATTGAGACGATATTTTTTTAGTTCTGAGCAAGCGGTATTCTGATATTGCTAACTCGGAATCCGAAATGTCCTCGTGCAACTATCTCACAAATCCTAACTATGTTTGGCTTGCTAGATACCAATGATCACTGAGTTCATCCTGCTTTTTCTCAAGCTTATCGCGTTCAATAGTAGCATTTTAGTTGACTTGAAATATCTAATAAGTCGGGTTGTATTGTCAGAGTTTTCAATCGATTACTCTATTTCCACTTGACTACCCGAAAGTCCACAACACGTCTATCCGTTAATCTCGCTTCTTTTCGTTAGTTTAATTCGGTCATTGCTGCCTTTATTTTTACTCCATATTCGGGGGTCTGATCCCGCAATATTCTCTATGACTCTCCTTTCAATCTAGAGGATTTAATAATTATCAATTCTGCTTTGATCTTTGGTACCGAGCGCAAATTTTAAGTGCCTTGAGCGGTCATTGGGGGTGACGGGTCTTCTTCCTAGTCGAAAGTCTGAAACAGCCGTGATTACATCGTCCACTTGATCCCATAGTTTCATAAATGTCATATGCAGAAATTTGCGATCTACCTCCATGTGATCTAATGTTGATTCAGCAGTTTGTTTCGGTATGTTCATTACCACAACACAGTGACTCCGTGAATTATTGTTCATTGAACGGGATTTGGGACTGTTACGCATGGTAATGATGTTTTCAATTCCGTCAATCTTATTTAGTACAGGAATTAATCAACCTAGCTCGTCTATCTATCTAAAACATTTCCGAACACATGAGCATCGGCATCCAACATATCATTCACATTCTTCCTAGCTACTTCCGCGTGGGATACAGACACCTGTCTAGTAGTAGTCGTCATTAACGTTTCTTTCAGGATTGTTTTGTCTAGATGTTAGGACTCATAGAACGATACTGACGCGGCCGTATTCTGTGACGTGGAACTGAACTTGGTATGACCATGAATAAGATCTAGCGGTTTCCAACTGGCTGTTGCATCGCACATTGGTCAGTAGAACCTGAGTCCTTTGCCATTGGTGGCTTGTAGCTGCACATAGAGGTTCTTCGAATTTTCCGTACAGCAACAGTGGATCCATCGCGAGCAGTTGTCACACTGCATAGCACATGCATTCTGGGATATTATCCATTGACAAGTTGACCAGGCTTCCGGATTATCGTTAACGATATTTCTTTTCGGAAGTTTCTTATATTTATTCATCGATGAATCCTTTTGATACTTCCGCCCGTGGGATTTCTTATCGTGCTGACCATTGCGGAGAGAAATACTAATTAAATACTGTAGCAGAGTTTATCAAGAATTATTTTACTAGATTTGAAGGAGAGAACTTCTCAATTAATTCTCAAGAGCGATTTACCGATTCCTCTATAGAGAAATAACTATATATTTCGCAACATTAGGAAATTCATTCCAAAACGATAGAAATGAACACTTCGTACAATATTCATGCAGCCACGCTCAACGGTAAAATGCAGAGATTTTCACCGTGCTGGTAAAGAGAAGAGAGAGCCCGCATTCCATTTTTCGCTCAGAACTCCCGTTATTTTTTCAATTTCGCTATAATGTCGTCTGAACTTAACGAATCGCAAATGAACGTTATCAGCAGTAACACGCCAGCATTTGACCCTGCAAACCCGCATGTCTGGTTCATCCAAATAAAGGGTATTTTTCGTTTCAGACCGATCACGAAACAAGAGGTCATGTTTTCTCTCGTACAATCACAATTACCGTCCTACATCGCGGAAGAAGAATTAGACGTTCTTGACCCCATGCCCTCCATTCCGCCTTACGACACACTGAAGGCTGCTGTACTCAAGCGTGTTATGGCATCTGACGAAGCCAGGCTTAGGCAACTGCTGGCTGGTGTAAAACTAGGCGACAGAACCCCTTCACAGCTGGTGGGCAACACAAAGTTAGATGATTCCGTATTACAACAACTTTGGCTCAACTTCCTGCCACACACCACCACCGCCATCCTTGCCGTGTCGGCCGACAAAGTTTGCCTCGACACATTGGCCGAACAAGCAGATAAAATTCACGAACGCATCGACAGAACCAGCGTTAATCAAGTGTTAGAAGGTGGTAACCTCTCAAAACTTGAAGCCACCGTGGCCATGCTAACTAAGGAGCTTTCATCCTTATAGCTTATCATTTCCAACATGAAACGAGCCAAAAAGTCTAGAACTAGACCCCGGAGTCCATCTGGAAATACCAACTGGTTCTGTTATTATCACCGTCGTTTCGGAAACGCCGCGCGGAATTGTCGCCCCGGGTGTAAACATCCTAACGCTGACAGCCACCGTGTTGAAAAACCACGTAGCAAGTCAGTTATGACGACGACCGTTCCTGGCAAACTCACTAGTCGCCTCTTATACGTCTACGATGCATCTTCTAAGCTCAACTTTCTCGTAGACACCGGTGCCGAGGAAAGCGTTATACCGCGCAGTTACGAAAAACGCGACCTCCGTCCTTCAGGCATCACATTGCAGGCGGCTAACAATTCGAAGATCTCGACTTACAGTGAAAAATTTTTAAAACTCGATTTCGGACTTAGACGTGAATTCCCTTTCGTCTCTTGAGTAGTTCCGATGTTCAGAGCTATCACGTTAATTATTTATTATTATTATTACACAAGTCTTTACAGACGATGTGCCAACAAGTATACCATGAAGAGGGTACATGATGAAAGAAAAATGTAGGTTCCATGGTTCTTGTTGAAGGCGACATACTACCCGGTTGCCAAGGCCGAAGTAGGGGGTTGGCTTAGGGGACCCCACCCGGAGCCTTTGACTCAAAAGTCTACCCGCAAGGCAGCGGTTTTTTTCCTTCACGAGAGCCGGTGACCATTTTGAGGGTTCTTGCGCCTCTCTTGAAGTGCCTCGGCGATTGTTCGAGTACGCCTCTCTAGCCTTTGCACGACCAGGTGCAACCTGCAAGGCAGCAAGGATTTTTCCTCAGGGTTCACTCCCGAAGCTTTTCCCGCAATCGGGTATGCCGCAAGGCAGCGGAGGTTTGGAATAAGGGTTTTCCTTCCCTTAGATGGACTGCCCTCCCAGGCTGACGAGCTCCATCTACCCGGAGCAAACTGGTTTTGAGGCGCCAGTCATCCGCCTTCGCCCCTTCTCCTGTCAGTAGAAGAAGTTCCGCCACGTGCAGGCCAGGAGCTGGGCTTTGGTTGTCAGAGGCTGTTTGAGACGCACGCCATATGGGAGCATTTTATAGACAGTGGGAGCTCATCTCCACTGCCGCCCCCGGCTGTGACAACCTTGGAACCAGCCAAATGCTTCGCGTCAGCCCCCTAGGTAACTCCATTCTTGTTTGTCATAATTTTTTGTAGCCAATCGAAAATCCTTAGTTAAGGGACTGTATCGCCTCCCATCATCATTGTTCATAAACTGTCACCTTGAGCCAGTACATCGTTCCACATGTCTTGGTTCAACCATTGAAAATAACCTCTCGTTAGACACGGAGATTGATACGCGAATTGGCAGAGCAGTTGTCATGTTGTCCCAATTGAACTCTCGTGTTTGGGGCAACCGCAAGTTGGCTGTAAAGACAATGATGATGATAAACAGTGCGTGCGTATTAAATGGTTTATTTTATGACAGGGAAACCTGAACCATCCACGAAAGTTACGAACCGAAGCTTTAATGTGTATTTTGAACATATCGTGGATGGACTAAATGACAAATGCTAAAGTGCTTCCTAAATCTGGTCTACAGAGCATGTTCACTCTACTACGACAGCGCGGCCTTCGCTGGCTGACTCATGTGTGCAGAATTGATCATGGTCGTATTTCAAAAGATTTACTTTATGGTGCGTTAATTTCAGGAAGTCGACTTGCTGTATATAAAGATGAAATCTCTCGGCAATGGCCATACGAGTTGGGAAGAACTTGTTCTTTACTGTTAATTTAGGAGAAACTGTGTAAAGCCCAATCTGAAAGCTAGAGGAGAGTAGATACTGTTCTCGGCTGCTGGTCGTAGATCCCGCCGTCAGAGCGCAAATGGATCCAGGCGTGTGATTTCACACATCACAATGCAATAGTCGGTCGGTACCAGGTACCGTGCTTTTTCGTGCTATCTAATCGTTGCTTCATTTGTTTTCCTTTATGACGCACTGCTAGTAAGGAATTCCTAAATGATAACATCTCTGTATTCACCGACCCGCTAC
>JACCGJ010005944.1:0-19074 GCA_013407085.1 Atriophallophorus winterbourni
TCAAAGTTTTTATTAGAGAATGTGCGGAAATATGATAGACCATTTAACGTCTAATTTACTTTTAAAGCTCAACACATTTGGGAGGCTTACTATACAATCTGGAAGCTTGTTCCAGATGTTGACCACACGGTTGCTGAAAAAGTGCTCACGTGCCAGTAACCTTGGCCTACTCTTAAGAAGCTTCATAGAATTACCCGTTGTAGCTCACTTTTAATTCCTTTTCTATTCTACCTTATTCCCTTACCCCCCCCCCCCCCCCGTTCCTTTCTCTCCTCTTTTTTTCTTCCCCCCTCCCTCCTTTTCCCCTGGTTTCCCCTCCCTTTCTCTTCCCTTCTTCTCCCCCCTCTTCCCTCCACCCTTTCTCCCTCCCTTTTCTTTTCCCCCTCTCCTTCCTTTTTCCCCCCCCCCCCCCCCTTTTTTTCTCTACCCTCTCTCTCCCTTTCTCCCTCCTCCCCTCCTTCTTTTTTCCCCTCCCGCATTTCCCCCCCTCACCCCTTCATCTTCTCTTCCCCCTTCTTTCTTTTCTCCCTTTTCCCACGGTTCTAGGGGCAAGTTTAAGGTTTCAGTAATATTATCACCCATTAGCCCTTTAAAATCTGGAAGGTTCATAGTGTCCACTCGCAGCCGCCGTCTCTGTAGTGAGAACAAACCGAGGCCCTTGAGGTCTCGGCTAGAGGTTTACCGTCGACCTCACACCATCCTAGTGCAAGTGCTGGACCTAAAGCCATCAGGACTTGTTGGGATTCATCAGCAAATAGAAGAAATGGAGTGGATTAATTGGCATTGTCGAGA
The DNA here is from genome assembly GCA_013407085.1 of Atriophallophorus winterbourni. Taxonomy (NCBI): domain Eukaryota; kingdom Metazoa; phylum Platyhelminthes; class Trematoda; order Plagiorchiida; family Microphallidae; genus Atriophallophorus; species Atriophallophorus winterbourni. Next base: position 793 of record JACCGJ010005944.1, read on the forward strand.
TTACAAATCTAATTTCACTTAACAATTTTTCTGGTAAAAAAATATTGTACAGTTTTTGATATCTTCAGCTCAATTTGAGATTTGAGATTTTCAATTTTACACTTCCACTTTCGGTACGCACAATCCTCGTCTATGGTTCGCTCAAGCTGATGCAATTTTCGAATTCAGACGTATTATTAAACAGGAGAGTATGTACAACTGTGTTGATGCTCACTTACCCACCGAGACCGCTTCAGAGGTCGCCGATATTGTTTATGATAAACCGAAATCCAACCCGTATACCACACTGAAAAATGCGTTGATCAACAGAACAGCCGCATCAAATGAGCAAAATTTGCGTACATTGTTAGCAGGAGTAGAGATTGGTGACAAAATCCCTTCTCAGCTTTCACGACATATGATGCACCTTCAAGGGAAACAACCCTTAAATGACTAGGTTTTACGTGAACTATGGTTTCAAATCTTACATGTAGATTCAGGAAAATCTCGGTTCTCGAGAAAGATATACTTCTACAGAAGTTAGCAGAAACAGCAGACCATGTTTATTCAGTGTACAGAGCCAAGTCACCATCTACCCTACAAGAAGTCACAAAAACACCCGTGGCGGAGACTGAAATACAAGAGCTTAAGCAACAAGTCGCTGAATTGACCTCACAGATTTCAGCCCTAACAAAGATGTTCAACGATCGACCATCAAGAGTTATCCGCAGCCGAACGCGCACTTCAAACAGAAGTTCATCCCGAGACCGCTACAAACGCGAGCACAGTCTATGTCATTATTACCACCCATTCGGCTTTAAGGCTAGAAAGTGCTGGTCATTCTGTAAAATTACAATCCACAGGAAAATTCCAATGCCAGGCAGTAACGGCGACGACTTCACCTGGCAAAAAAATTAGTCGACTATTTTATGTCACTGATTGTTCGAATAAATTGCGTTTTCTCATTTATACGGGTGCCGAGATAAATGTAATTCAGCCCACACCACAAAAACGCAAGAACCAAACCTCATTGACATTACAGGCGGCAAACGGTACGCAGATCACCACGTTCGGCCATCGTACACTAACTTTGAACCTAGACCTCAGACGTGACTTAAGTTGGATCTTTACAGTTGCAGACGTATGATGCGCTATATAAGGTGCAGATTTCCTTGCATAATTTAACTTGTCCGTCGAATTAAAGTCCCGTAAACTTATCGACAACCTGACACGGTTAAAAGCGCTAGGAAAACCATGCCGTTCTGCGATACAGTCTATTCGCGTATTACCACCGAATATACCAGAACCATATAGCAGCCCAAACACACCGAATGATGCGATTAAGCACGACGTTAGACACCATATCGAAACACGCGGTCCCCCAGTCTTCACTCGACCAAGACAGTTAGCACCAGACAAATTGGCCATTGCTAAACAAGAGTTTCAGCATACGATGGAATTAGGCATCATACGTCCATCAAAATCATCATGGGCCCCACCTCTCCACATGGTTGAAAAGAATCTACATGGTGCATGGCGCCCTTGCGGTGATAATAGAGCACTGAACAAAACTACTGCTCCAGATAGGTATCCTATACGACACATCCACGACTTTGCCTTGACACTTAAAGAAAAGACCCTCTTTTTTCTAAGCTTGACTTGGTGCGTGCCTACAACCAGATACTAGTGGAACCAGATGACGTGCCTAAAACAGCCATAATAACCTTTCGGACTTTTCGAATTCGTTCGAATGCTATTCGGTCTGCGCAACGCAAAACAGACATTTCAACGGTTCATTGATCAAGTTTTCTTGGGTCTCGATTTCGTCTTCGTTTACATCGATGACGTACTCATCGCTAGTAAATCGCCTACTGAACACGCTGAAGATTTACATCGCGTCTTTTCACAACGGCATAGTCGTAAACCCCGATAAATGCGTATTCGGCGTCGAATCACTAGAAATTCTTGGACATCCAGTTGATTCTAAAGGTATCAGGCCATTAGAGCAGAAGTTTTCCCCTATAAAAGACTACCCATTACCCGAATCAATACGACAACTCCGTCGTTTTCTTGGTCTTGTGAATTACTATCGTCGATTCATTCCTCACTGTGCCTAGCTAATTCAACTATTGACGGATTTACTCCGAAACAACAAACGCTCGTTAAATATGACGGACTCAGCTAAAACTGCTTTTGAACGCATACAAAATGCGCCTAGCAAGGCAACGTTGCTGAACCACTTACCGCCCGATCCTAATATTAAACTATTTTTATCCACGGATGCATCTAACGAAGCGATTAATGCAACTTTGCAATATAGTAGCAATGGAGAACTGTACCCATTATCGTGTTTTTCAAAGAGATTACAATTAGCTCAGGTTCACTGCACTACGTTTGACAGAGAATTGCTTATAATCTATTATGCCATCCGTCATTTTCGCCATTTATTGAAGAGCGAGAATTAATGTTTTTAACTGATCATAAACCGCTTCTAAGAGCAGCTAGAAATGAGGTCCAACAGACTTCAAGGCGATGTGCAAACGACTATTGGACTGAGGTTAGCCTCAATATCCAAAATTTTCACGGTATGTATGATGGGATCAAGAGAGCCATTGGCCCAAACAAACTTAAAACTGCTCCCATTAAGTCTTTAACTGGTAAGCCGATTGTCGACAAAACTCAACAGATGGAAAGATGGGTAGAGCACTTCTCATCTCTTTACTCTAGGGACAGTACGGTTTCACCGCATGCACTTGGAAATGTCGAGCGGTTGCCGACCATTGAATATCTAGATACCCCTTCTACTCTTGATGAGCTCAATAAGGCAATCGACCGCTTAGCGAATGGGAAGGCCCTTGGTGACGACGAAATTCCACCTGAGTTCATCAAATGGGGTAGAGCAGCATTATTACAACCTCTTCACCATTTGATTCTCCGGTGCTGGCAAGATGTCCCACAAGAGATGCGAGACACAAAGATCATCACACTATTCAAGATTAAGAGAGACAGAGACGACTGCAACAATTACAGAGGAATCTCCCTTCTGAATGTTGTAGGCAAATTGTTTGCTAAAGTCTTACAGATCCGGCTGCAAGTTTTAGCTGATAGAATTTACTCCGAATCTCAATGTGGCTTCCGCAAGGAAAGATCAACAGTTGACCTGATCTTCTCCATGAGACAACTTCAAGAAAAATTTCGGGAACAGCGCATGCCATTATACGCTGTTTCAATTGATTTAACAAAGGCATTCGATTACGTCAGCATGGAGGGTCTTTTCAAAATGCTTGATCCGATAGGCTGCCTCCAAAGCTGCTCAGACTGGTAATTTCGTTCCACTCAGGCATGAGAGGCTCAGTCCATTTTAACGGTTGCAGTTCAAAAGCATTTAAAATTCGCTGAGGCGTCAAACAAGGCTGTGTTCTTGCTTCCACGCTGTTCGGCATTTTCTTGGCTCTGCTTCTGAAGCACGCTTTTAGGACGAGAGCAGAATGCATTTACATACGCACGCGAAGTGAAGGTGAGCTATTTAACCTGAACCGGTTGAGAGCACAAACCAAAGTACGGAATGTGATAATCCGTGACCTGTTGTTTGCCGACGATGCAGCCTCTATTGCTCACTTCAAAGAGAACATACAGTCGCTAATTGACTGTATTTCGTCAGCATGCAAAGAATTTGGTCTAACAATCAGCATGAGCAAGACCAAAGTCCATGGTCAGGGGACTGTATCGCCACCAATCATCACTGTTGGAAACTGTCAGCTTGAACCAGTACATTATTTCACATATCTTGGTTCAACCAATGCGGATAACCTCTCACTAGACACGGAGATTGATAAGCAGATTAACAGAGCAGCTGTCATTCTGTCCCGTTTGAACTCTCGTGTTTGGGGTAACCGCAAGCTGACTGTAAAGACAAAGATGATGGTGTACAGCGCGTGCGTATTAAATGCTTCACTGTATGGCTGTGAAACCTGGACCACCCACGCAAGACACGAACGGAAGCTGAATGCATTCCATCTTCGAAGCATCCGTCGTATCTTGAACATATCGTGGATGGACAGAGTGACTAACGCTGAAGTGCTTTCAAAATCTGGTCTACAGAGCATGTTCACCCTAATACGTCAGCGCCGTCTGCTGACGGACTGACCGTGGATCTCAATTCCAATCAGCACTCTTTCCAGAGTTAAACCAACTGCTCAGCACCGACCACATTCGCACCACAGCCTATCATCCTTGCGCGAATTTTCTAGTAGAGCGCTTTCACCGACAACTGAAAGCCGCCCTCATTGCTCACGGGAATACACAAAATTGGTCAATCACATTGCCTCTTGTCATGTTAGGATTGAGAACGGCAGTGAAAGAAGATCTCGGGTGTTCAACAGCAGAACTAGTTCATGGCACAACACTGCAGGTACCGGGTGAAATGGTCTGTGACACTCGTGAACACGACTTCACACCAACTAGTCAGTACATAAAAGATCTTAAGCGCCATATGCTGACATTGCGTTATCAACAGCCAAGAAAATCGCAACGCGATAAGCAAGTGCATGAAGACATCCAATCATGCGAGTTTGTCTTCGTGAGGGTCGACAGTGTAAAGAAGCCTTTGATGCCACCATACAGCGGTCCGTACTGAGTACTGGAACGTCATCCAAAATAGATAAAAAGATAGATAAAAACGGAACCCCTGACAACATTAGCATTGATCGCCTAAAAGTCGCCTATGTGCAACCCTTGCCGTCAAGCTCAAACCGAAGCTTACAAAACACTGAAAACCCAAATCGCGGTGTTGTCAATATACCCACTTGTATCCCGCAAAATGCTACCGACATCCAATCCGCTCCTCCCACGCAACCAATTGATATACCCAGTCCTTTCACGCAGACTTAACGTTCTTGCTTGAAAAGAACCCCACACACACGATATGGCCGTATTGTTACTTGGCCCAAGAAATTTGAGAATTACCTCACTAAAAAGTTTTCGAGCGTTTCCATTTTTTACGCTCTAGGGGGAGATGTGTCGAGATTGTACAAATCTAATTTTTACTTAACAATTTTCTTGGTAAAAAACGATTGTACAGTTTTTGATATCTTCAGCTCAATTTGTTTCGACAATATCGTTTCACTCAGACGATCGATAGCACTATAGTTTTATCGATTTCCTGTTTACGTTATCACTCACATTTTATCGACTATTTGTTCGATAACTCAGTTAACACAATTCATCTGTTGCATACGATATTGTACATAATCAACTCGTCACATAATCACAATACACTTCTGTTGTACGCATTACCCGCATTCTTGGTCGATCTGGGTTTTTGGGAATTCCTTCTCGGGAACGTAATATTTCGAGTAGAAATATTGAAGTCATCACAAGAACAACAAGGAATTACCTAAGGAGAATTTCGGCTTATATGTACGTAGATCGAAAGAACTGTTCGTGAGTCAGATGGCTTATTTTTGTGCTGCGATTTTTTATACTAGCTTGACTGGTCAACTACAGGCTGATGTCCTTTATGAAAATGAGAAAAATTCGCAGTCTAAGAATGGAGCGTTCAGAAGAGACACAATTCACACTTTACGCCAATGAACAGGGAGAACTAATTAAGATAATAATAATAAAATTAATAATAATACTATATTCTTGGTAAACCATGGCATGCAAAACATGATCAGGTTATCAATGTGTACAAGATAAATAAATTGTGAAGTGACCTTATCAAGCGGAATTTTTGAACATTTTTCCGTTTAATAAACGATTGTAAATTTACAAGGGTAAGAAAGTTATTTTTTTCGCGCAATGCCACACAGTAATAAAATTTCATCTAGATACATCGAAATAATCAAATAAAGAGGATGCGATTAATTCTGGAGGGGTGATTTAAAAAAACGAAAATAACAGAAAAATTTATGAAGGAAATGGTGCGTGTGAAAATAAATTTGTCATAGTGAAAATAAATTTTCGAAATAAAGAAATTTCCTTCATATATATAAATTGACTTCTTTGGAATGTTGGTGGGTGTGATTGAAGAAAAGCACATGAAAATTCGAAGTTAAATTGAAAAAATTAAAAAATGAAGGGGATAAGGAGAGATTGTGGTTTAAATTGCATGAGGTATTGGCTGGTTGTACGATCCAGGAAAGTCGAAGAATTGTCGAATAAGGGAAAACAAAACTGTTCGCCAGTATGGATTTCGGTTCATGTAGAGAATCAGTCTGACGCGGAAGAAGTAAGGACCAGTATCAGAGTTGGTTTCGGAGTCGGAGACATTGGAACACAATTAAAAATATTCTCTTCACCATCATGGTGAGAGGTTATCATTGTGAAATATTACATTCATTATAAACGATAAAAAAGATCAAAAAACAATATTTTTGGCATTTTTAGCGTTTTTTTATTTTTTTATTTTTATAATAAATACGTTATGGTAAAGCATGTTTATATGCATAAATGGGTTTAAGGTAAGCAGATAACGGTTGAGGATATGGTCATATGGTAAAAATGATCATAAAACGCACGGTTACGATGAAGGTTTGTAACAACATATCTAAGGTCCGGCAACCTGACACTTGAATGGCCAGTTATTCAGAGAATACTATAAGACATCATTATTTACTAATATGTGGAGAACGATGTGGAATTAAAAACCTAGGATCCCATGAGAGTATAGAATATCTAGAGAAGAGTTTATCTTAAGGATTTGGGATAGTGAGTGAATGGTGAGGGTTTCTACAAGCGTTTCAAATTTTCCTGTAGATGTGCACATACGGAAAGGAAGAGGAAGGGAATTTCAAAGTTGTGCATATCCAACTAAGAAGAAGTTACGTCTAACTTTAGTGCGAGACATTGGGATATTCAACAGCCTTGTTCGATTCGGTGTTTTAGTACGCAGTCAAAGCTGCGTGGCCATCATCCAGCTTTAGTTCACCTATTTTACCTTAACGATCGCTTGTATTTGATAGACATAAAAGCCTTAAAGTAACTCTTCGATTTTGAAAAGTGTGCCTTCAAAGTTTCTTTCTTTTGCAGCGCGACATTTGAATTGCTGGTCTGCGCATAGCGAAGTCAAGAGCTGTGAGTTCCAGAGAATTTGAAGTCCCTCCACAAATTCGCTTAGGCCATCTAATAACCCAAGGAACACTTTTGCGCCACCATGTTGTTTTTCGCGCGTGTTTATTGGATGTAGAGAAGCAGAACGTTCCTACAAGTGTTAAAAGTGTTCTCTTATAAGATTCTATAGTGTTTTCCATTTGCATATCTTTTACTGCGCTTGTTTTTCTGCTTATGCTGAGTAGCTGTTAATGTACCTAGTAAGCGCCCGGTTTTGGATTACAGGTGGCGTGACGCATCGCTTTTTCTGTTTCAAAACTAGCTCCATCCATTGTCGTGATTGTGCTGGCGTTCATGTGTTCTGGGGTTGCGTGATCTAAACTACATCGGAATAGCATTGTGTTTCGACTACTAACTATAAACTGCTAGTGTTACCACTCCTAGTTGCCCAGTCCTATTTATTACTTTATCTCGACTGGGTTTACCAATATAATTCCATTTTATTTATGCTAATAATAATTTATTCTTGGATATCCAAAGCATGCTAAGCATGATCAATAATTACCAAACTGTATGTACAATCAATTCATGATATGTAAAATCCTGAATAGATATTCGAGGTAAGTGGTGCCGCGAAATTTTACGTTCGTTAGTATCAGTATCAGTATCACAGGGCGATAGTCGACCAAGTCGAAACGAGTTACCAGATTCTTTCGGAGGTGTGCTTGAAAACACCCGCCACTACCAGGATTGATTCGTAAGTAACACAGGCGTGTGTAACTGTAGATGGGAGATGGAAGATGTCTCATCACCGAAAGGTGAGAGAGTTATTGCATGTTGCATATCAAATCGAATGAAAAGACGATGGAGTGCAGTTTTTTCAACAAGTTCGAAAAAATGAAAAAGAAATGCTTTTTTGTGTTTCAAAATGATTTTCCGTATATTTTTGTTGTTTTTGACAATAAATATAGAGGGATTTAGTCTTAAGGGTAATGCTCCGGAGAGAGCACCTGCCACTGTTCGTCCAGCCCATGTTTGAACGCAATTACTGAAGTTGCAATGATTAGTTCTGCTGGAGGTGATTTCCACGCGGAGAAGTGCGTTCTGGATTTGAGCCTGGTGTACCAATCAAAGGAGAGAATCGAAAGAAGTCATCGAATTCGAGACAACTTAATCCTTCGACAACCTTAAAGGACTCTATAAGATCCTTCTTATGTTGCCTTCTCCTAAGCGAGAAAGGTCTTAGTGCTAATAGACGACTTTCAAATTTGGTATATGCTAACCCCTCGATCATGCGAGTGGCCAGCTTCTGTACCGTGTATATTTCATCATAGACCATTATTAATTGATTTTGTGATATTTTAATATACTTTTTCAACAGTCGCTTATTCCGATTCCTAATTTTCTGGTTGGATATAATTCCATTATTTAGATACTATAATTGGCGTCGCAACAGTTGTTCCAAGCCATCATCAAAATTTAAACCACTTGTTATCACAGGACATTGGAATTTATGTGGAAATACTATGAATTTGGTGGTTGACTCGTCCCTAAGTTATCATTGTTAAAGTTACAGAAATGCGTCAGAAAATTTGCTGATACGGTGATGAACAACTCCACTTAGCTTAATTATATCATTGCTATTCCAAACGAAAATTAGAGCAACTTACATTGCAGCGTATAAAACACTTGCACGCCGTTGCAACGAACAAAGCCAAATTATATTCAATGGTACAACAAACAAAATATTCTACTGAAGCGAAACAATTCGATTACACAATAAATTGTCGTCGTATTGCTACCAGCCATTATGATTTAATGCAAATTTCAAAGTGTGCATCATGGGGTAAACTTTATCCATGTCAACATGTTCGATTCCGTCATGCCAAATGACAGTCATTCAGTTTTTCGAACTGTTAAAGCCGTTGAGAAGAATCCAGAAATTATGGGATTAGCTGTTATAATGACGAATTCAAATCATTATCAACAGCAGCGACCTCACTCAATTTTATCCAAAATATGTGCATCTAACGGTGCATCGTTAGATTCCACTTTGGCATAATGCTAGCGTTGTGTTATTAATTACCCAAAGAGATTTATTAACTTTGCAACTCATTATCAATTTTCGGTTACACCATCTAAAATGTTATATAGAAAGATGTATAGATCTGAAACTCGATCCGTTATGGTTTCGCAGGCCAAAACACAATATCATTTTATTCTTAAGAATAATGTCAGCCAATAATACATTATATATTACACGATTCGAATTTAGGTCATTTTGTAATTTAAACTTTTAGCGAATGACATACGAACTGAATGTTTCACCATAGTCCGACTGCGTGAAAACAATAGTTAACAGCATACCTCTATTTTATTCCATAGATAACCTCTCATCGAAGGATGAAAAGAGACCCTGTCTGTTTGACCTAGTCGCAGCTACAAATTCTTAGACCAAAGGACAGCCTGGAAAACACCTGACTATCATTGCATGCGACGAGGATGCCAACGAACAATGAACCAACTTCGGCAGTAGTGGGCGCTCCTTTGAAGCTTCCCACCGACAGAACTACTGAACGCTCGATTGGCTTATTAGCCATTTACAGTCCTGTACCAACTGAACTGAGCTGAACTGATTTCTATTCTATTTACTTGAAAATAAATTTTTTTAGAAGCGCATACCAGGGATTTCAAATGTTGTCGTGATACACAATTTGACTCAAATGCAACAGAAAATCAGCCATGAACCGAAGATGTTTCAATAAATTACACCGCTGAGAATATGGAAGATTTTCAATTTAAAACTTTAATCTGAACTAAATCTAGAATTACTGGAAGCCTAACGCATCCATCCTAATCAAATAAACATGGCATGTGAAAAAACAATAAATGCATTATCGTTTGACTCTTTCGTCAAAAGTAAGACGAAAACAACTTTTCCCACATAATTCTGTTCAATTTAAAGACGCCGTAATCAGACAGCCTTGTCTAAAGTATATGATGGCAATTAATAATATTTTAAGTGGTTCACCTTATCGGATAATCATATCGAAACGCCTCCTAAATTTCTGTGGAATAAACGCTTCTTATAACTCCTAAACATCACCGTTTACCAGCTCCATCTATACCTGCTTTCAATATTCAATCATATTAGAATAAGTTGTTGTTGGCCCCTTTCGGTCGATTTCGACCATGGATGTACATCACAATCGCGGTAATGTTCATGTTAGGCAGCTTTTCGAATGTCTAAACAGTCCGATTCGGGAAAAACAATCTCTCCCGCAGCGCCAGCAACGAAAGTCAGAAATCAGTTGTATTGCATCAGTTGCACGCCAGCGGCAAGATCTGCTTTCAGCATCCAAGAGCTGTATCTGCTTTCTTTCAGCTTGCAGACGACGCTTTACACAATGCCCCCAATGTGAGCGGTCAAGAGCAAGTTCTTCCCAGCTTGCGGGGTCAATGCCAATAGCTTTTATATCTCTTTTGCAAACTTCTTTGTACCGCAAGTGCGGTCTGCCTAATGGTCGTCTTCCTAAATGACACTCACAATAGATCTTTTGGAATAAGACCATTTTCCACTCTGTAGACATGATCAAGCCATTAAAGGCGGCGCTGTCGCAATACGGTGAACATGCTCTGTAGACCAGGTTTTGAAAGCACTTCAGCATTAGTCATTCTGTCCATCCACGATATGTTCAAGATACGACGGATGCTTCGAAGATGGAATGCATTCAGCTTCCGTTCGTGTCTTGCGTGGGTGGTCCAGGTTTCACAGCCATACAGTGAAGCATTTAATACGCACGCGCTGTACACCATCATCTTTGTCTTTACAGTCAGCTTGCGGTTACCCCAAACACGAGAGTTCAAACGGGACAGAATGACAGCTGCTCTGTTAATCTGCTTATCAATCTCCGTGTCTAGTGAGAGGTTATCCGCAATGGTTAAACCAAGGTATGTGAACTGATGTTATGATTCAAGCTGAAAATTTCCAACAGTTATGATGGGAGGCGATACAATCCCTTGACCGAGGACTTTGGTCTTGCTCATGCTGATTGTTAGACCAAAGTCTTTGCTTGCCGACGAAAAACAGTCCTTTAGAGACTGGAGGTGCTCTTTGTAGTGAGCAAAAAAGGCTGCATCGTCGGCAAACACCAGCACATTTCGTGCCTTCGCTTGTGCTCTCAACCTGTTCAGGTTGAAGAGCTTGCCGTCACTTAATGTGCGTAGTTAAATACCTTCTGTCCTCGTCCTGAAAGCGTGCATCAGGAGCAGAGCAAATAAAATGCCGAACAGCGTGGGAGAAAGATCACACCCTTGATTAACGCCTCGGCGAATTTCAAAGGCTTCTGAACTGCAACGGTTAGGATTGACTGAGCCCGTCATGCCTGATTAGAACGAAATAACGAGCTTGAGAAGTCTTGGGGGCGGCCTATCAAATCAAGCATTTTAAAAAGACCCTCCATGTTGACGTAGTCGAATGCCTTTGTTAAATCAATAAAAACAGCGTATAATGATATGCGCTGTTCTTAACACTTTTCTTGAAGTTGTCTCATGGAGAAGATCATGTCAACGGTCGATCTTTCCTTGCGGAAGCCACATTGAGAATCGGAGTAAATTCTATCAGCTAAAACTTGCAGCCGGATCTGTAAGACTTTAGTAAACAATTTGCTTACAACATTCAGAAGGGAGATTCCTCTGTAATTGTTGCAGTCGCCTCTATCTTCTTTATTCTTGAATAGCGTGATGATCTTTGTGTCCCGCATCTCATGTGGAACACTCCTTCTGGCAGCACTGAAGAAGCAAATAGTCAAACGGTTGTAATAATCCTAATCTACCGCATTTGATGAGCTTATGTGGAATTCCGTTGTCATCAAGGGTCTTCCCATTTGCTAAGCGGTCGATTGACCTATTGAGGTCATGGAGATTAAGGGGAGTATCTAGATATTCAATAGTCGGCAACCGCTCGACATATTCAAATACATGTGGTAAAACCGTACGGTCCCTACAGTAGAGAGAGGAGAAGTGTTCTACTGATCTTTCCATCTGCTGAGTTTTGTCCACAATCTGGTTACCAGATGCAGACTTAATGGGAGCCGTTTTAAGTTTGGGCCGATGGCTCTCTTGATCCCATCATACATACCGTAAAAATTTCCAGTATCCGCAACTTTTTGGATACTAAGGCTAATTTCTGTCCAATAGTCATTTGCACATCGCCTTGCAGTCTGTTGGACCTTATTTCTAGCTGCTATTAAAAGTCGTAAGTTTTCATCTTTTGGCATACCTTTGAACCTCAAGAATGCTGACCGTTTCTCATCCAACACAGCAGTCATCTCAGAAGCTTTTGCTTTGAACCAATCGCTCGTTCGAGCTTTCTTCAAACCAAAAGTGGAAAGTGCTTCTCGGTATATGCAGCGTTTTCTCGATTCCTAGTTTTCTGAAGCCGTTGTCTTTCTGAACTCGGCTGTGAATGCTTTTGCAAATCGCGCAGCTAGATTAGGTTCGCACATGCGGGTGACGTCAATCCTAGACTTACCAGACAATTTGGTGCGGTGAAATCTCGTGTCAGGAAGCTTCAGTTTTGCACAGACCAGTGAATGATCAGTGTCACAGTCTGCGTTTTAATATGATCTGGTGAGAAGTACGCTTCCTATATTTGTGCGCCTAACAAGAATGAAATCAAGCTGATGCCAATGCTTAGAGCAAGGATGTTTCCGTGCTGAGGTTTTGTTTGAAATAAGGTGTAACTGACACAAAGACTGAACTGTGTGCATAATTCTAAAAGGCGTTGTCCATTTTGATTGGTTTTACCTACACCGAAACTCTTGAGACAGTTTTGCCAAGACTCGTAATCTGCACCAACTCTAGCATTGAAATCACCTAATACCACTACACAGTTTATTTTTGGCACGTTTCCGGGGACTGTTGCGAGGTTATGATAAAAGGCGTCTTTTTCAGCAGGTGTCGCAGAGAGCGTCGGTGCATAAACGTTTACCAGCGTAATGGTAACAGTAATGCACTTGAGATTTAGAGTCCAAATCGGTTCACTCCCACGGCTGCTCGGTTTTGTTGCTTTTAGAAAGTCGTTTCTAACGGAAAAACTAACTCCATGCAGTCGAGACTCATCGGAACAACTTACTTTCCAAAAACATGTGTAATCTCTTTCCGTTAGTATACCAGTGTCTGGTAATCGTGTCTCTTGCAGAGCAGCCACGTCGACATTCAGTCTCTTTAACTCATTGTTAATTACAGCAGATTTTCTTACGCCTCTGATATTCGAGACGTTGTCAAGAAATCCAAGTAGCATGGACCGGACGTTCCAGGTTCCCAGTTTCAGAAATGACATTTGATTTTAGTACTTCGTTTTGCTCGTGCGGAAAAAGCAGTCTGCTTGTCGGTTGATTCCTAATCCCCATGCACCCAATGAGGATAGCAGACCGTGGCGAGACGGCACCATATTGGCTGAGGGCTGCCCAGATTGAGGCGGGCGGTAGCGGCCAATATAAAATATACTTCCTTTATAATCATTATAACCCTAACCTCAATTTTATAATCAATATGCATCTCAACCTAAATATCAGCCCTACTTTAATCATGATACTACATTTTTCCAAAATATATGAACTAAAATTTGGATGTTGAAAATCGTCAAATGGACCCATCCCAAATCCTTTTTCATATAACCTCTGGTTTGTTCGATTTCTTGCTACAAATGCTAGATCAATTCTAACTAAAATCCACTTACTGGAAAATTACCTTTATTTCATGTCTGTAGACATTGCTCTTATAAATGTATTCTGGATAAGTAATTATCAATATGGTTCAAAACATGTGATAATTAGCGACTAGTTATTTATAAAAAAACGCATTATGAAACGGTGGTGTATCTTTCCTTACGTTTATTATATGTCTAAATATGATAGCATTCCATCCTCAAATTTGTTGGAACTTGAAGGTTCAATATGGATTGTGCCAACATACGAGATCTTTTGATGAGTTGCATATACTACACATAAACATAAACTTCATCTACTCTAGATAAATTAATTCAAGTTTGTGTAAAAGCATCTTAAAATCCTATATAACATAAACTTTTAGGCAGTGATATCAAAATGCCTAATTCAGACTGGCATGAACTTAGTAGGATTAGTTGTCATACATATTTTATGGAAACGCTTGACTTATTAGGTTACAAACAATTTTTGATAAACCAACTAGAAAGGAAAACATTTTGACTCAGTTTTCCCTTCAAACGTATTTATAAGTAATTTGCTAATATTGTCTCTTTTCTTTAATGGATATCATAGAATATTATGTTGTTATTTTCATACACTTACAGTCCTACTAAGTAGGTCAAGACGATTTGCTGTTAAATAGACTAAAACTGAATTTCAACACGTTTTTGGATAGATGATTTGTCACAGTTCTTTCTTTCAAATGATAACCTCACAAATTGTTTTACATTTGATTTTGAAAATATAGATTTGCTGAACGGAGCTCGTAGTTCTATAAAGCATCCCAAACAAACTAGGCAACAGTAAATGGAAAATAAAATAATAAATTGACTGTAGTCGCAAATAACACTGATGATAAATTCGCTCGTTCAATTTGGAATAAACTATGTGAAAAATATATCAATAAATTGATATATAAATGAATAATTTTAGCCTCAGATATCCAATGCACGCTTTGCATGATTATTGATTATTAAAATATTTGTTCAATCAAATTGAAATGTGTACAATGATGAGCAAATATTCAAGGTTAATTATGCAGCTGAATTTTACGTTCAATAAAAATGAAGTTTCACACTATTTACTTAATGCTTACAGAGAATCAGTAGGTGAACAGTTATTTAGATGACAAACATACTTGCATTTTGTAAAGTCAATAAAGGTTCTAGAGAAATCGGATGTTTAACGGATGATGCTCATCGAAAATTCGGAATGTGTAGTGGATTTTGAGAAATGAATCGTTAGGCTGCGTGTATTCCTGTTATTTCCATATACAACATTGAATCCAAGGCAACAATAGAAGAACTAATACAGCGTGGAGAAGCAGTATGTTGTTATTTGTTTGTGTTAATTACGTACAAATGGTATTTAACTTATAAATTATGTTAAACAAGTTATCCAGCACAAAATCAATGAACTCTGAGTGATAACGATAAGAAAATTCGCTAGATCGTTATGGTGATATCGGTAATCGAAATAGAACGATAATATCTGAGTTATCAAATTATGGTGCTTCAAAACATAGGAGTGTACAATCCCCTACCAGTGTCTATGTGTAAAAATTCGAAATCATAAATTGTGCTCTTTGATAATCGCAACATTTCAGATATCATTTGGAAAATCATGATATCATAGTGAAACTACAAAGATTTCACACAAAGGTGAGGAAAACGTCTGCTTCAATAATTATGTCAAACTCGATAATCTTCTTCCAAAATACGCTATAATCTGCGCCTCAATATATGAATTCGAATGACATCTAGCAAAATTTCTCACTATGTAAAAATATCCAAACTTCACAAATTGCATATTTTATCAGAAGAAATACATAAGCATGACATTATTAGGTACTGATAGTAAAATTTGTTGAACATCATCCGCATTGAACATTCACTTCAATCGTTTCCATTTAGCGTCCAAATTTCCTCATAAATTAAAAGTATCTTTTACGAGAACTGAATGTTTTAAGATTTCTATTCTGATTGGGCTATTGAGTAATAATTTTTCTCGATCGGAAACCAATTTTACGTTATCAAGTTTGAAATAATTTAATTGTGGAGATGTTATCTAACAATAAACCTGAATATACTCTAAGATTGAAGAAAAATAAACGTTAGTTGAATTTCTCGAAGACTTTGTAACTGTAATGAAAATGTACACTCAAAAGATCTAGTGGTCGTGTGGCGATACGCGTGAGTAAACGATGGTTTCGTCGTTCTGAACTCTCATATACTCACTTCCTGAATACAACTCCTAATTGCTATACAAGCTTAGGTAGTTTACCATTTTCAGCATTTTCTGGTAGATAAAGTAAATGCTAGAGATATGCTCCAATACACAATTTTCCCTTAGTCGACTTATCACTGTACTGGTGAAGAGAAATTTCTTTCCAGTTTTCCAATACCATTTATTTTTGTCTTCGAGATCGTCGAGGATATCCAAATCACAATTAGAAAAACACGTTTTGGCGGTGGTAGTTGCTACCCTGCAGGTTTCAACGGAGAACATTTTGGACGCTTGTTTGGCTCGTTAGCCACTTACTGAAGTGAACTAAACTGAATCACGAGAGTAACGTTTGCTGAGTAGCGAATTTTAATTTTATATAAATCTCTCATTTTTATCAACGTTCATATCTCTCACATCGTTACGGCGCTTAAGAATTTATTGAGAGTAAACACTCCGTTTTTCAATGTTCTTTTATTTTACTTGGTATTATCTTTAATAGGGTAGACACGTCCAGCCTTCAAAATAGCTTACTTGACAATAAGGTAAATTTCACGACTAGTGATTAGATTTAAATGGACTATTTTAACAGATGCAGCACTTTCTTTCGCCACTGCAAGAGAGCTAATATCTTGTCCTGATCATTGTGTAATCGAAATCATGTCGGAAGTTTCTGGAAAATTAATGCGTATGTCACTTTACCGTTCTAGAGGAAATAAGTTTCTGAGAAGGCGATGCGATGAAAGCAATAATGAATAAATAAATAAATAAATAAATAAATAAATAATGTTTGCTTGGATATCCCAGACATGCTACGCATGGTCAATAGATAACAAATTGCTTGTATGAAGAAAGCCAAATATGTAAAGCTGTTATTAAATTTTCACGGTCAAATGTGCCGGAGAAGTTTTACGTTCGTTAAAATAATGAAAGTAATCAACACTTATGCAGAAATTCAATACGTGTGCTGTTATTGCACGGGATAAATCAATGTGATGAAAAAAAATGGATGTCTCAAGAAATGTTGAATATGAAGGAATGTGTTCATCGAATATGTCGGAAATCGCGGAGAAGCTGAATAGTCGAAATTTTCAATTGTTATTGCGTCTTTGCAATCGAATTTTCTATTGAATTCATTGTTTACCAAACCATAGAATGTTGTTACCAATTTTAAAAGTAATGGGGAGCACATTTCTCGATGAAATGCAATCAATGTCTCATGAAAATAATTATAATTAACTTGCATACCAAAAACAACAATAATTTGTTGACTTATGTTACCAATTCGTGATGTTACACGAGTTCTACCAGAGGTCACTAGCTGTCAAAATATGCTTTCTTCACAACACAGATCCGTTTAAAATTTTATATCGTGCGCAACTCGTAGAAATACCAAAAACACAGTGAATACCACTCAGTAACTTAGAAAATATATGTGGGTACTTCGGGGATGGGTCTCAATGAGTCGATGTCAAAGGCTCATGTTCTTTCTTGTTCCACACTGTGAAAGAAAATTTTATAGGTTCGATTCCCGTCTCATCCTTCTTTTTAAATTACTTATCAGCTGATTCACAGCTTTCAGTCTCTAATACGCTGATAATGTGGTAATTCGATGCGCTTAACCTGCGAAAATGCTTTCAGACACACTTTAACTGCAATAGATCGAATTACTAACTGATATGAATTGAGATGCTTGTTTCTAATGTTCAAATTTTCACGTTCCATTTCATCCTATTTCTCCTAGTAACATAATTGTTAGCTCTTTCACAGAAGGCTTCTTCTTTTAGTCGCAAATATACTGAAAATTTAGTTATTACCGTAAATACTAGCGTATGGGACGCATTTTTTATTCATAAGTTGCCCTAAAACCCCAGGTGCGTCTTATCATGGATAATTTTATTACAAAAAATTCTGCATTCTCATTAATATCAAAAAATTATTAAAAAATTTCACCATAAAAAAGCACCGGTGAACCGGTTCTTTTCATTTCCAGTCGATCGCATAGTGACAGACCTTGCACCTTTAATGCTTATTGTGGTCTCGGATGGCAGGTCGAACGTCAGTGGAGTCTGATCGGCGTTTCCAATCTGGCTCATGTCGTAGTCGTATTTCAGACGTATCTTGATGACATAAATTTGAAATTTCATTAATAAATCCTCGTGGTCGCTGGGTAGTCGCTGACTAATGGTAGTTCTTCGTCTTATTGATAGGTTATTTTTTCTAAAAAATCTCCTGCACCAGTTCATCGACGCCTTAAAATCTGCAATACTTTGCTTTTTCGCCAATCTTAGTGCCT
>JACCGJ010005948.1:0-10410 GCA_013407085.1 Atriophallophorus winterbourni
GTCCATCAGTTCCACAGCTGTCATCCCGGAATTAATCGCATGAAAGCAACGGCTCGAATTTACTCATATTGGCCTGGAATGGATAAAGAGTTGGAGAACCTGTGTTGTTTGTGCTCAAAAGGTGCGCTGGCATCAAAAACACCAACTAAAGCGATCTCAACTCATGGCACGTTCCAGACTCACGAATGTCACGAGTCCACATCAATTTTTACGGACCTATCAACTGCCAATCCGTCCTGATTTTTCTCGATGTACTCTTACTGATAACCGATACATCAGTCGCCAGCACAATCTCAAGACTGCGATAACTTTTTGCAGGATTCGGTTGTCCGAAAACTTTGGTGAGCGCACAATTCACCTCAAATATCTTCACCGAATTCTGCAAGAAAAACGGCACCGACCACATCAAATCTCCGCCGTATCATCTGCAATCCAACGGTCAAGCAGAGAGATTCGTTGGCACGTTTATAAGGTCACTCTTAAAATCGAAAGGGAGGGGACTACCTCAGAAATTCTGAACAGATTCTTGTTGTATTATCGTGCAACACCCAATCGACCAACGCCTGGATGAGTCTCGTCATCAGAAGCATTCTTCAGTTGTCGAATCGGTACCCCGTTGGATCTCATCTGACTGCAAGTTAGGGAACCCAAGAAGCACAATCAAACAATGGAAAAACAGTTCAAAATCCAATATGGTGCTAAGGAAAGGAAATTCAAGCCTGGTGATGCAGTTCGTGCTCAAGATTATCGCCAGCATAAGCCATCCTGGTCGTTCGAAACCATCCAACGGATGTACGAGCTGAAGGTGTTCATCGAGAACTTACTAGTTCTCTTACCCTGGCGTAGGACTGGCAGTGAATTTTGTAAAAAATGTTTGAATGAGCTCAAACCTAGAACCCGTTGGATGGCAAATAGAGGAGTAGAACGTCGAGCCAAATTGTGTCTTCCCTTCATGAAATGTCTGAAAAAATATGCGTCTAAATTAGAACATCGTAGTTCGTTGTACGAACCATATGTGACAGTAGCATTTAAGTATAACTTTGTTTGCTTCACACATTATGTATGATTACTAACCTGTCTGGATGTCCGATTTGACTATATATGACCCGCATTGATAGATGCGGGTGGTTCGGGTGGGGAAATCTACTCAGATGCTTTTTGCTTACATGTTGATAGTCTATAAGGTTCATTCATATTACAGCCTGCGTGTAGTTAAACTTTGTTGACCGTTTCTCCCTTGACCCAGCAACACGCAAATTATGATCTTACTATCCATAGCTGATGAGTGCAATATATGCGAATCCTGTGTTTAAGTTTGTGAGGAAAAGAGTGAGAATATGGATACTTTGAGGTAGTGTTTTCGATTCTATGGTAGCGTATGATGTAGATGTGGACAGTTAAGTGTTTGGACAGCTAGCGAATGTTTGGAATTTGGACAATCAGTTCTCAAAGAGAGTGCATTCAAGGTTTTGCTTAATCCTGAGCTAAGGTGTCATTGATTTAAAACAAGGAAAGACTTTAAGAAAACCCAGCGATATAGTAGCTGGAAGAATTTTAGGAAAATATGGGTTTGGTAGAGAAAAAGATTAAATTCAAATGAAGAAAGGAACGAACGGAGGAAGCTTGTCGAGAGCTTATGTCAAAGTCCCAAAGCTGATAAAATGAGGCAAAATATTTTTCAAAAAACTTTGCTATATTAAGAAATTAATTTTTCATGGTAATTCAAGGTTTTTAATGGTCGAAATAGCAACAAGCTTAACAACAACAATAGCAAGGTGAAAATTAAAATGTAAGCTTAGAAACAAGATAAGGAATTAGAATAAGCAGTATATAAGTGTTCGGGAAACGAATAATTCAATAAATATTATTGTAATTTCGTTTTAAATTCATGAAAGCTAGTGAAGTGAGCAACGGAAGAAGCTAAACGGTTCCAAGTAAAACAGACACGGATTTAGTAAAACTAACTTCTACAGTTCAGGCGGGAATGGGGTACGACCAGCACATATTCATGGGTCCGATAATTTCTCGTATCCCATCGCGTGAATAAATCCTGTAAGGGATGATTCGGGGTATGGAATGTTTTGTAAAGTAAGATAAGGTCTCCTCTGATTCGTCGATAGGGAAAATCGAACAGATTCAGTTGAGCTATCCTTTCTTTATAAGGCTTGTTTCGGAAGCTGAGAACTAGTTTTGTTGAGCGGTGATAGATTCGCTGCATAAGTTCCACATCCCACTTGAGCCACGGAGACCATGACTGCAAACCGTATTCCATGACTGGTCTCAAGTATGTATTCATGATCCTTGGGAATATCTTGCTCTGAAATTAAACAAATACTCGTTGGAGTAGATTTAGGATAGGTATTGCTATTTTAAAGGCAGTGCTAGTTTGAAGTGAGGTTTTTAAACTGGAGCATTTTGTTTCCGAGACATTGTGCGTTGGTGTAAATGCATTTCTTAGGTTGTTTTTCTGAACAAGGATGGGGTGTAGGGAAGGAGGCTAGTGGAGTGCAGAATATCTCTTAGGCCGACTCCTCAAAATTCGACATTTGAAGGATTTTTGCTTGCAAGGATGCCTGATCATTTTGAGGTTGTAATGTTGGAATACATTCATCCATAGTGTCGGCTGCATTTGTTTCTCACACGTCAAATGCTGATTGACTTGGTGATATTACTATTTGTTGCATCTATTTGTC
The DNA here is from genome assembly GCA_013407085.1 of Atriophallophorus winterbourni. Classification (NCBI taxonomy): domain Eukaryota; kingdom Metazoa; phylum Platyhelminthes; class Trematoda; order Plagiorchiida; family Microphallidae; genus Atriophallophorus; species Atriophallophorus winterbourni. The sequence goes on from JACCGJ010005948.1 coordinate 2,694, forward strand.
CAAAAATGTAGTTTCGATCCGCTTAGCCTAATTTGTCGTGGCTTTAGTCTGCGGCCATTTTCCCAAAGAGTTTTGACCGTGTTCAACATATATTTACACAAGAACGTTATTTTAAGGGGATTAGGACCGATGCCCTTATAATTCGTAGATTTGGGGTTGTGGAACGTGTCCGTCACAGCTACATCATGCAAGTCAAGTATATCACTGAGGAATCTCCATTGTAACTGATCGTGTTTGCGCTGCACTGCTTTATCAGTTGCTTCATCAGCTTCTGGGACCCCCAAAAGTAATAAGCTTCAATCACCCCTCTGCCTCGTTTGGTCTTGTTGCTGGTATTCCGGGCTCTTTCCCACCAGGGCACATCAGCGAAGATCCTTGCAGTGGTCTCTGAACTCTCCCTACGCATGAGAAAAGCGGATAGTAAGATGTTTTCTATATCCCTTTCAGAGTGAACCGTGATTCTAAGCAATCTTGGCTGGTCCAGATTTGAAGAAGTAGGTTTACGACTTAGTCGTATCAATGATAGTGGTTCAACTGGCTCCAATTCCATGTTGTTGCACAACCTTTTCCATTCTTCTTTATCGTGCTTTAGCCTGTCCCCTAGTAAGGTTGCACTCGTTTCCTTTACGTTGGTGCAAATCACGCTTAGTCCATGGACTGAATGTACATTGTGTGTTTGGCGCTTTCGCTGGTTTCAACTACCTTAGATCGAATACCTATCATGTCCACTTTTGGATTATTTTGCACCATGACTTTTGGTTTTGAACCTGAGGGTTTTCGCTAATCCTTCCGGTGAGCAGGTGGCTTTGGCTTCGTATATTTTTGCGAACCAGGGATGTTTTGGGCAGACAGGCCTTTAACAGTGGCATTTGTAAAGGTGGCCTTTTGATAAAAAGAACGCTCCTCAAGACACTCCGGCACATTTGCAACAGCTGAACCTTCGTATTGAAAGATCGAAGATTTAGCGTTTATCTGACTGGTATTACCGTCAGTGGTTTCCGATTTTTCGAAAAACATACTGGCAAACTGAGAATTCTGAGTGGTGACCAGAGTCTCTACCGATGCCTTCAACGTTTGTATGAGGAACTCTAATCTCAGCATCCGATCATCCAGGTTACTTTGTTGGACACTTGCTCGAGCAGGTAAATCTGCGTTTGGTTTAGTTCGACAATTTCTGCACACGTAGCGTGCACCAGGCATGTTTTCATCATTCAGGATCGATAACGCCTCCGGGGTCAATGATTTGTCGCATTTTGCGTGACGTGTGGGAACAGTTGCGACACGTGACAGATTTGACCTTACCACTGACGACCTTCATGCAGATGGCGCACGTTTCGCGAATTTAAAGTGTGATTAGCACAGTCACGCTAAAGATGACTGTTGCAAAATCTTGATTAAATAAAAACAAACGATTTGCTTAACGACTTCAACTTTTGTCAGTTTACGCATCTCTAAAAGATTCGTATATTTTGCAAATACAATCCAGAAAAATTAGTAAGGATGTGAGTTTAAGGTTTATGCGGACTTGGCAAGCCGAGTGATCATACAGTGACAATTGGGAAGCAGTAAAATAGTTGGACAGTAAACGCCTCTTTTATGTAGTTTTCTTACCACGAACCACGATTTTCCACTAAAGAATCATAGGGTGGATCTCGCTCAAACGCCGTGACGTTTATAAACGACCCATCAATACTGTTGCTCACATCCCATGCACCTAGAAATCTGATTTATTGCCATCGTCATCAGGTAGAAACAGTAAGATTAAGTTCAGTGAAGCCTATATGGGTGGAAAAGTAGAAAGCTAGATTTGAATTTTACGCCACTGATTCAAGGCCTACGAAAACTGAGTTTGCCGCATCCACGTAATGATTACTAGCACCTCGATACCGGTAGTGGGAAAATCAAGAAATTGGTAACACTATTGGGTCCCACCAATTCGTCTGGACAACTGAAGAGAACGATTTGGGGGTTTGGACCAGTTCAAATCTGAAGACTTCACTGCAGTGCAAAGCGGCATACAAAAAGGCGTCACAAGTATTGGCGTTATTGAAACGAATTTTCGGCAGATTCTCGAATTAGTCAGTACCCCGTATCATGAACACCTATCTGAGACCAGCTATGGAGTACGCTGTTCAGGGTTGGTCACCCTGGATTAATAAAGACATCAATCTTCTGCAGCGTATTTACCACCGAACCACAAAGCTTGTATCCGGACAGCTGCTAACCCATATGAAGAACGTTTGAGGAGTCTCAATCTTTTCCACTTTCGCTGTCGTCGACTAAGAGGCGAACTCATACGGATGTACAACATTATGCACGTCCCTAACCATCCCTTGTCCAAAATTTTCACACGCTCGCCACCCCGTGCCAGTCGGAAATATGAACTTACAGTGCTTATTCCGACTTCAAGACTGAACTGTCGAAGATATTCGTATGCTGTACGTGTAAGCTTCACATGGAACACTCTCCCCATCATTGTTACACACTCAGCAAACCTAAATATTTTTAAAGCTAATTTGGACAAATACTTGAGAGAAAACCCAAATTTTGATACGATTTACACTACATGAGTTTCCCTGTTCTTCTTCTTTCTTATTGTATATAACTCATAACTCCATCCTATGGTTATTGTTAAGCTAAATGCTTTTTAGACCATTACAACTTTGAATCACTTTGTACATTCGACACGAAATCACTCTATGAATTTGTATTTAAACATCACCGTTCGTTGGACGTATCCCATTTTACATTCGCTTCAGTGTTAAAGTACATCACGTTGCCCTTGTATCACGGCTCTCTGAATTTAATCCTGCTACGCACACTTGATAAGTACAAATAACACTAATCGTAGGGTGAGGATGAGCACGGTTTATGCGAGCATAGCTCGAACGCGCCAATTAAACCGGTTGAAAACTAAATATCGGCAACAAAGACGGTAATAAACTAAAACAGCATGGTGACCTTTTAAGTCAGTGAAATTATGTTTCGTGTATTGTCTAAAGATGATACCGGAAATAATCCCCGGCTTGACAACTCAATGAATACTGAGGTCAAAATGAAGGTCAAAATGACGTCATTCAGTCATTAGTGTAAATAAACTAGCTATCCATCTATCTATCTATCCTACTTATCTACTATATATCTATCTATGATCAATTGAATAAAGTATTATAAAAAATATTTAGTAATGATCTTCTTTGGAAAGCTGTTCATCACACAATACAGCGACAGTGTTTTCGTGTTATTTTGAACTTATCTAGGTAAGGGATAGTAGGACCAGGATCCACATGTCCATGAGCAATGGAGGAATGGTGAACAAGTTGAGCTTGTAAGCTACAGTTGGATGCAGTTGGCACGTCCATCTTGTTGAATCCTATGTGCCCACACACAGGACATGTGGATTCTCATCGTACTGCCCCTACCTGATGAGTGCAAACATCACGAAACCGGTGTGTGTGTGTGTGGTGTGTAAATATTTGTTCATGACCATGGGTATAACTCCATGTACATGTGAATTGGCAAATGGGACTGAGCAGGTTGGTCATGCCAGCCTTATCCGACAGTGGCATCATGTTTACCAATCTTCCACTTTTTGAAGTCATGTGGATCTTGATTGTACTGTGCCTACCTGACGCCTGGTTGTGGTGAGTCTGTTTGCTGCAACTGCACGCGAACGCAGGATCTTATATCTTTCTAAACGTCCTGATGCCTGACGCAGTCCAATGTGTCAACATAATGAACTGATGTTTAAGATCACTTCGCTTAAGCTTTTTTCATATTGATGAACAGATGTTGAAAGGTCGAATGACGTCACTGAAAATTACAGTAACTTATTTAAAACAACTAGCTTGCAACGATTTGAAATGTTCATTAGCGTAGGCAGTGAAAATAACCGTGACCCAAGTTTATTGATTATTAGAGTCAATTGAAATTTAAGCCTATTCTTAATCAGTGAATTCGATAAAACCCGAAAATCGATTTGAAATTAAATCAATAATGTTTCAGAGGTCAAGTGCTCGAGCACTAGACATTCTAGGAAAATAACTTAGTGAGTTATAGTCAGAGTGGCATTAGCATGTTTAGTGAAAGGGAATGCTTGTCTAGATTTATCGTATCTCTACTGGAGTGTGTAGATATTAGCACACCAAAATCTGGTCTGTGTTCTTTTTCCATCTTTACAGAAACAAACGAGAACTAAAAACTTTGACGCATAGGCGTATAGGCGGCTTTGAGGCTCAAGATAAGCGAATTGCAAGCAATTTAGCACTACAACTTTAGTTCAAATAGGCGAGTTTCACATCAATGTCGAAAAAGTCCTACTTCATGGGTTTCAGACGTGCAACAAGACGAAGAACGAAACCCAAATTTACAGTTCTCTGTCAATGAATACTCGCGTCCTGATCCTATGAAATAAATTAAAGTTGGATGGATCACTCGCTCCTCAAACACCTGGACAAGGTCGACGAAAAAGAGCTGAACTGGAAGCTAAAAAAGAAAAATGGGGCGGTCCAAGCGGAGTTGGAGAAGAATTACCGAGAACTACGAGCAATGTCGCAATGACATTCGAACGACGGATTAGGAGTGCAAAGAACAAGAGTCCGTGGATGTAGTCAAGTCTCAGCATTTTGCTCAATCCGTAGTACACAGGACAATGTCACGTTGGCAAATGACAGTCCCATGTTTCCCTAGAATACCTAAGTGTAAAACGAGTACAAAATATTCATGAGAAACAAGGTTTTAATGAGTATGATTCCCAAATCGGCCACAAACATGTTCCACTACACTGTTGAGTACAAATTATATTCTGAAGTATAACTGCGACAGTCTAAAACCATTTTGGGGGTGTGAAGTTAGTTTGTTGAGGTTTGAGTTGCATTCTAGATGATTGCTTGAATTCAACCGATTGGTACAAAGTCAGCTAACTAATCCGTTCAAGAATCAACCTAGAATCAAGATTTTATGGTAAACAAAAGCAATTGCTTTACATGTACCATTGATTGACAGCTATAAAAATAAAGATGATGCAATCAAAATTTAATCGTTTGCTTTGTGTTGGTTCACATGTAGTGAACATACAGAGAAGAAATAACGTCTACAATCGAGTCTTGATTGCGGTATAATGAGACAACGTGAATGACTCCGTGTATTCTTAAGGGAACTGACTTCTATCAAATCACAGAGAACGGTGATTTTCCATTCGCAGACATTTATAGGTTAGGATCAAGTCGCTCCTCACTCGCTTTTGTGCAAAATCAGTCAATCACAGCATGACCATTCTCTCTGGATGTGCTGCATCCCATCTCCTAGCTTCGTCGCTCAGTGGTAAATTCTATTCAGCAATTCAATGTCTGTACGCAGCCTAAGTGCTCAAACTGGTATAATGTATTCTATCGTTGGATGGATGTAAGCATTTATAATGCCAGGGAGCGTTTTAGGAGAGAACCACCCAAATATTTTCCTCAGCATTCGCAAGATACCGCATGCTCTGTTTAAGACTTTCTGGAAATGTCTATTCGGTTTCAGGTTATTAGTAATTCAGCTATAGAGGTCGTTCTCATTGGTGTTACAAGTTGGTTTTTAATGACCAAGATGATATTTATGCTCATATTGCCAACCAAATTGTAACATTTTACATTTACGTATGTTGAAAGGCATCTGATTAAGTTGAGACCAGTGATACATGGCATCGAAATCTTCTTACAGTACCAAACAATCTTGTATGGATCGGATTTGCTTCCATATTTCTATGTCATCAGCAAAATGAACCATCTTGCATCGTACTACTCGTGCAATATCATTAATGTGTAACAAGAAAAGGATAGGCCCGAGCACTGAACCTTGAAGGACGCCGCTGGTGACATTGGCGCTTTTTAATAGAACGCCGTCAATGCGTCTCGCACATGTCGATCGGCCAGATAATCCATTATCACGATAATATGTTTCCTTTTATCCAATATTGCACTATCTTTTTCAGAAGCAGGCTGTGGTTGACCTTGTCGAATGACTTCGATACATCAATATAGCAGGCATAAACGAAATATGTCAAGAGATGTTGTCCAATCGTCCAGCGTGGTGAGCAAATTTAACAGTCAATATCTCATCCGGGGAAGACCGTGTTGCGCTGCTGATAAAAAGTCCTTAAGTTTCAAGGTGACAATCGGTGCAGCCATGCTGAGGGCAGTAGTGTGGTAACAACATTTGTCGATCATTTATCCCTCGTCATGTGCGAAATAAAGGCGTTTGACCAATGGGATTTCCCTGGTGTTGTGGGATTCACGGTTGGACGTGATCAAAGTTAAAAAGGTTGACTTCGGTGATAAATCGGGACGCAATCAACAAGTGTAATTCAAGGTTATTCAAGGTTATTCAAGGTTACTCAAGGTTATTCAAGGTTTTTCATCGTCTAAAAAGAAACGAACTTAACAATAACCATAGGATGGTGAAAATTAAAAAAATGTACGTGTTTAAAAATAAGATACTTAGTTAGATTAAATAGTGAGAAAATATTCGGGAAACGAATAATTCAATGCAAATTCATCTGATTACGTTTTAAAGTCATGCAAGCTAGTGGAGTGAGCAACAGTAGAAAGTAAACTGCTTCAAGTAAAACAGACAAGGACTGAATAAAAATACCTTCTATAGTTCAGGTGGGAATGGGGTGCCACTAGCATATATTCGTGGGTCCGATAATTTATCGTATCCCTTCGTGTGAATAAATCCTCAAAGGAATATTTTGTCAAGAAGAATGTCTCCTCTGATTCGTCGATAGGAAAAGTCGAACAGATTCGGTGAGCTATCCTTTCTCTGTTGAGCGCTGATAGATTCGCTGCATAATTTCTACATCCTTCATGAGCCACGGAGACCAAGACTGTACACCTTATTCCATGACTGCACATCGTTTTCCATGACTGTCCTCAAGTATGTATCCATGATGCTTGGGAATATTTTGGGTGAAAATTTCTCGAATACCCGTTTGACTATATTGAGGACACGTGTTGCTTTTTTAAAGGCAGTGCTAGTTTGAAATGAGGTTTTTAATTTGAAGCATATGCAGACACGCAAATCTTTTTCTTCACTGCAATTTTTAAGGATATGTGAACCTATATGGTATGTTGAATCTATTGGATTCGCCACATTCATGAGCCTGCATGCGTTGAAGTCAAACGGCAGTTTGTTCTTCAACTACCAGCTGTGAAGCGGATCAAGATCTTTTTGTAATAGCAAACAGTCTTCTGGGCTACGGATGCAACGCTATATATTTATGTCGTCCTCAAATAACGAACAAGTTCCGGTACTTCATTGACATAAACCACAACAAGGATCGGACAAGTGACTGAACCTTGGGGAACTCCGCTAGTTGCTGCGATTGGTTTTGATAATGCACCGTCAACACATACCTGAGTAGTGCGATTTGTTAGGTAGTCATTTAGCCAATTCAAAAACATTCGGGTAATACCAAGCCTTTCAAGCTTCTGCAGTAGTAGGGTATGGTCCACACGATCAAATACTTCTGAGATATCTAGGTAACGGGTGTGTATTGCTTGCTCTTTATCTGCCACTTGTGTCCAATCATCCAGCCTTAACAGTAAATTAGATTAACAGGAATAATTCCGTCTAAATCCATGCTGATTATTTTCGACAAGTGTTTTATTAGTGCCTGGCAAACGCGAATGGTGTCCTGGTTAATGTTGGCTCGAGTGCCCCCGAACTATGTATA
>JACCGJ010005949.1:0-14180 GCA_013407085.1 Atriophallophorus winterbourni
AAGGGATGGGGATGTGAGCAACACATTACTTTGGTTATCCATAAGCGCCTTGAGTGCTTGACCAAGAATCACTGTGATTCTGTCTTTAAACATCTTGGTTCATTGTGCGAACCCTATGTAACAGTGGCATACAAGTATAACAGAATTCGCTGTTTTGAATTACTTTTTAAACAAGCCGTGATTTTTATTTATATACTACTCATGAGTACCGTGTTGCTTCTAATTCCAAAGGGTAGTCTATCCAATCGAAGTACTGGACTCGACTTTCGCTTTTATTAAGGCTCCACAGCAGTGCATATCCGCATTTGAAACCGGGACTGTATTGGTGTTAGGCAGACGCGTTTACCACTCACCCATTCCGTCCGTTATTCTAGGTTTGATTTATCCCATATGAACAGAACCAACCGTGATTTGTGAAGAAATAATATTTAAAATTTTGAACACTGTTTTTATGCATCTAGTTAGTTGATTAAAACGAATCCGTATTTCATATGCAGTCTGCAATTGTTCTTTACCCTGTTATGTTTTGTAGTAGTCAAGAGTTATAACAAACAAATTTATCTCCAGTAATGAGTATGCAAAAGAGAATTTATATACCGCCGTCCAGGATGACTAACGGCCACTTCACTTTAAACAATAAGCATAGTGTGAGCAACACATTACTAGGCCTCGGCAACCTGACAGTATCTTAGCCCATATACAGTCTCACTGTACGGCACATTGCCTGGTTCAGGCTTGTGCTATCATACATGCATACCTACAAGCTTAGTGTATTCACTGAAATTATTTTGAAATGATATTAGTACAGCAAAAGACTCGTGAAGCTGATCAAATCTAATTATTTGTCGTGGCTTGTCAATAAGTATAATCTAATGAAAATTTCATACTTTCTTGTTAGGTAAGGTCAGGACACGCAATTAATCTTTATTTCACTTCTGTATTGAGATATAAGACACCACTGGTAGCAAAGGAATAGTAGAATAAAACTGGAAATCCTGTGACTACTACACACTACTTCAGGTCATGATTACTTGAAATTTAATACAGGAGCAATCAATACTCTAGACCTATACATAAGAAATAATAGTTAGAAGTAATCTCCTTTGAATCGTGTTTGTTGGCATTGGTTGAACGACCTGCTTTGAAATGAAAACAACTTTCCGGCTCCTAGATGAACTCAGAGCTCATTTTACCATCCAATCTATTTCCTATTCAACAAAACTCTCCAATTAAACTCCGGAAGCCAAGCCAGTCTCAGAAAATTTTTTAAGGTTGTTAAGATCACACAAAGCAACAATCAATAATATATTTACATACATATGTAATAATAACACATTAAAATTAAAGATTGTAACCCGACGATCATTCAGTTTTCCCTCCACTCATTTTCATTCGACGAATGTGCGATCGATAGTTGAGCTATAAATTGAATTAAATTTATTGCAGATAAATTTTGTCCAAACTGTGATTTGACGAAATCTTGTTAAGCTAACAATTTACTGGAAGTTTGCATGAGAAAGAAGTTATTTTCTTGTCAAAAATTATCACTTAAAAAGCGCAGAATAATATCGTTTCCAGTGTAAAAAATAAATACTATTCGAATAAATCATGAATCAGCGCTCCGGAAAATGCTTCAAAGTCATTTACGCAGATTACATAGAAGCGATAATATTATTAGTGGTGATTTCCAGTTTTAATTATTTTCTTGCAATAAAAGGGTGATTGTGCTTAGCTAATGTCCGATTTTTTGAACGTTTTACACTCCTACGAGTGTCACATTGGGTTAATTGAACTAAGCGTTACACATGACAATCAATACATACATAATACTGTCGCTTAAATATTTTCCATGAGATATATTCCGAAAATCCAAAAACTTGCCGGTTTATTTTCATCTCTCCACATCAATTACAGTGCTAACTCCAGCACCAATTTCTAAACAGTGATGAAGTGAATCCGATTAACTCTTAGTCATCCCAGGTCTCCACCGAACCTGCCACTGAAAGCTCAACGGACTTGCACATGCTAGAATGAAATTTGGGTCAACTGCAGCCTCCGTTTCTGCTTCAAGTGTTACACTAAAGTGGTCGCCATCAAGAGGGTGAACAATCGTAGGGTGTTCAGAAATAATTATCCGTTGAACTGAAAGCTAAACACGTGTACAGAGCAAATCTCGTTTAGAAGTTCCGTATTGTCAGGTTTGATTTGTTGTTTCTACCGGACATCTTCCATCGTGATTGATCTCGTTGATTAACTCATTATTAATGTTAGCCATTTACAAAGATGCGACATTCAATATTTGATGTGCACTCAACGACTTGTGTTGTCGTCGGTCTATGAAATTGTTGAAATTGACATAAATTGTCTCCCAATGTCAAAACATTCATTCAACATTTAGACGCGTCGTTGTTATGTCACGATTTGACAGTACCTGTGTGTTAACACATCGTAAGTATTCAATTATGCTAAGCTCGTCATTAAATGATTATGATTGATATTTTCGTAAACGAATATTTACAATGTTTTACATCACCATAAAATTGTTAAATCTTGAATACGTAGCTGAAATTTGAAGCATTATCAAAATGTGATTGACAAGTTAAACGATTTCAATTCAGTGCTCTCCAAGCTGAAGCATAATAAATGAGTTGCTGTTAAGCGCACCTCAAATTCGACAGTGCACTAAAAATCATAGCACTCGCTCAGATACTTTATAAACACTCGAGATCTTATCAATTTTCCAACGAGAAGCACGATAAAGTATCAAATATACCGTTGAATAAGAATATGCAGTCTGGTTTGACGAATATAAGGACCCGTATGCTATTGTTGTTGTTGGCTTCCTTCGGTCGATGTCGACCATGGATGTACATCGCAAACGCGTGAACGTTCAAGTTTTGCAGCTTTTTGAGTGACTAAGCAGTCCGATTCGGGAGGAACAATCTCTCCCGCAGCGCTGGAAACCATAGTCAGAACTCGGTTGTATTGCGTCAGTTGCACGTCGGCGGCGTGATCTGCGTTCAGCCGCCAAGAGCGGTATCTGCTCCTCCCCAGTATGCAGACGACGCTTTACACAGTGCCTCCAATGTGAGCGGTCAAGAGCAAGTTCTTCCCAATTCGCCGGGTCAATGCCAAGAGCTTTCATATCTCTTTTGCAAACGTCTTTGTACCGCAAGTGCGGTCTGCCCAATGGTCGACTTCCTAGTTGCAAGTGTAAATAATGGTCGTTAAACAACAATTTAGTTCTTAGCGCGCCGGCGAAGTGGGTGGATGTGAGAGGTAGCTGTGCGTAACAGGAATGCGTTTAAAATACGCAGTCGAGGTGATACCACTTGATGAAGTGAATAATGTTTGAATAATTTCCATTCGAACAACCGTGAGGGACTGCTATTGACAAACGTGCTGCAAAATATGAAGCTATGCCTCAAGGTTATTTTATTGAATTTATTAATTGTATGTATGTATTGTGTTGATTAGTTCCCTCATTCATACGACGAACTAGAGGCTGAGGTCTGTTTGACCTTAATTAGTGGATAGGGCAAGATTAGTTCCGGTAAACACTACTTACGTCAATATTTGAGACTCGGCGCGTTTAGCCGCGATATTCGTAATGTAACTACGCAAAATAATAGTTTCATCGGAATTCGGAGCAAAAACAGTTGAAGCTGTTATTGGGTTGTTTTTAGGTCGTCGCAAATTTATGTGTACACAGATTTTCAGATCCGGTACTGGCATACTCCTCCAAGGAATGAATAATTGTTATTCGGAAATTGGGTTGTCAAAAAGGATCGAATTCAGAGGCAAAAGCCATTTCAACTTGTATATGACACTGTTAGGCAAGGTTGGAGCGACCAACCTGTTCAATCATATATTCCCACACGCGCGGCAAAACCCAGATTATTTGACAAGAATACCTTATTTTCATGCAATACTGAGTGATTTACCCATATACATGTGAGCGGGTAAGTGTGCTTCAACAGTTTGCTCGTATCAAACTTACCTAACAGTGGTATACAAGTAGAAATAGCATTTACGTCTGAATTCATATCTTTTTGAAAACTCAGGTTTTTTTACCCTGTCTTTGAATCATTACCAGATTCCTGAACCGTTCTGTAATCAAACAAATCCCGTTTTTTGCTTACAATATTATGCGTACCCCCATATTATTCTGTGGTTTTCTATAAATCTATACGTATTCAGGCCAATAAAGTTAAATTGAATTGACTCGACACATAATGATGCTTGGTGAAAATTGCAGTGGCATTGTTGAGAGCACAATCTAATAATAATCGGGTGAGGTTTTAGCTTTTATTACAAAATACATCTAAAAATTCAGTACAATTCACTTGTGCACGGTGATCTAAAGGTTGTATACATACGACGAGGTTTTGTAATATTTCATTGCGCGTTCGAGACTTAGCGATGGCATACTTTCAATGTAGCATAAGTGGCTGGGTTGTTTCGCGGTGCTCGGGACATCGCATTGACTCTAGGAAACTCTATACTCATACAGCAGGAGATCAATTTAACGCGAATGTCTCTCTTTTTCTTCGGGACAAGATTGAGATTATTCGTGGTTATTTTAACTCAATCTTCATGTCGAATTGCTAGCTATACCCACGTGTCTAATTCTTTTTATTACCCGGAAGTGACATATTTAGTAAACGTTTTCAGCAAACACAAGTAGCGAAAGTCGAATAGATTGAGACTTGCAATACGATCTTCGTATTGTTTGTGCTTCAAACCGCGTACGAGCTTTGTGGTCCGATGATATATTCTCTGCAAGAGGCTGATGTCCTTCTGTAGCCAGGGTGACCAAGCCTGAACCGCATACTCCATGGTTGGCCTCAAGTACGTATTTATTATTCGATGAACGTTTTGCTTAGTGAAACTCCCTAACACGCGTTTTAGCAGTAGCAGTACTCGTGACGTCTTTTCATAGACAGCTGTGACTTGATGTGACGGTTTTAAAGTGCTGCTCACCCACACACTCAAGTCCTTCTTCTTGTCAGTGCTTTCAAGAATATGGGAACCAAGGGTGTAGGCGTACTCGAAATGTCTTCCAACAGTCATAACCTTGCATTTTCTGACATTGAAAGGTAGTTCATTTCTAACTGACCAATCTTGTAAGGCATCGAGGTCCAGCTGAAGCTCTCTGAAATCCTCAGTTGTACGTACTTGTGTCCACAGCTTGATGTCATCCGCAAATAACAAGATTTTGCGGCAAACAAGTTTAGGTAAGTCGTTGACATACATAAGAAAAAGAAGTGGTCCAAGCACTGATCCCTGCGGCACCCCACTCGTTACTGCAATAGGTCGTGACAAAGCACCATCAACACTTACTCGAATGACACGGTTGCGGAGATAATCTTCAAACCAGGCTAGTAATGAACCCTTGATGCCACATTGCTCCATTTTTTGTAGTAACAGACTGGTTGACACGATCGAATGCTTTAGACATATCAAGATAACACGCGTGTATGGTGAGACCTTTGTCTACAGCTTGTGTCCAGTCATCGAGGGAGAGCAGAAGGTTTGAAAGGCAAGAGTGTTTTTTTCTGAAGCCGTGTTGTTTGACAATGACCCATGGAACTGTGCACAATGATCCACCCAACCGGCTGCACATCAACCGCAGGACCTCTCAACATCAATACAGATAACCGGTCGCGCAACACTTACTATTTTAGTGTACAGTTTGCCGACCACGGATACGCATAATTCCATACACATTTGCATTATCCGTTGGCGTCGCGATCGTCGGTGATTCCCAACGGACAAAAGGAAAAAAAGCTTTTCGATAGTGGAGGATGCTTCTTCATAACATTCCACAGAAAGAAATTCTGGACGCTCGATTGGTTCGTTTGTCGAACTGAGTTGAATATTAATCGCCTATAATTAAAATTTCCCATAGTCTATTGCGATATATATATATAGAGAGAGAGAGATAGAAAGATAGATAGATAGATAGATAGATAGATAGATAGATAGATAGATAGATAGATAGATAGATAGATAGATAGATAGATAGATAGATAGATAGATAGATAGATAGATAGATAGATAATTTTAAAGTCCAATGGAACTCTTAGAAAGATTTTACAGTCCTTGATGCACCATAGTCTACCCAAAAGTTATTCACAGAATCGGCGCAAAATACTCACCTCCGGTGAAAGTTTTTCTGATGAAATCCTTCAGTTCATTCATATTCAAGCTCTCACTGTAAAATTGATACGTCTGATTATTCCATAGGCATCCTATAGGAAGCAAACAAAATGTTTTCGTGTTAGGAATATATTTCCAATAGAAAATCACCAACGTTTGCTACTAGCAAATTCAGCATCATGGATGCTCTACATATGCTTTCAATCAAGATTCAAATGGTATCATTTCATTCACATTTAATTTCAACTTCATGGAACAATTTTCACAATAATCGGTGATTTCAAGTTCGGCAGCTACGGTTTTCCGGCTTCAATTTAACTAGACACATAGTTTAGCTGCATGTGATACACTAACCAATAATAGTCATGTTTGTCAGTCAGAAAATCAATATCCCTCACACGAGACTGATACATCAGGCTGGCATGAAGAATTAGAATCGCCGGTGTTTCATTCAGTTTATTTGCTTCGTATCTTCTTCAATCTAAATCATTTTTATATAATTTATGCCTAATTTATAATTTGAACATGCCTTATTTTTGATATTTCCTAACATATACACCAACTAAAGCTATTTTATTTTTGAGCACCGTAATTTCTCACTAATCGATAAAACGCCTTCTACTATTTCGTTGCTCGTACTTCAGAAAAATCACCTAAGGATTACCTTCTGTATGTTTGTAAGAACAGGTGATATGATCAGCAACGATACCATGATTATACATCAAAGGGCTGCCTCTATCATACACGCAGTGTGGATGTGAGGGTACTTATTTCATCAGTAGTAAGCTGCATGCGAGTACACGCTGGAGTCTCACAGCTATTGTTATTTTCCTTCCTCTTAACTGTCTAGGCCTGGCCAACCTGACAGTATCTCAGCCAACGTGCAGTATCTGACTATGCGGCACTTTGCCTGGATTAGGCTTGTGATTTCATACATACATTTTATCAATCTGAGTTCATGCGTTGCATAACAAGTTGCTAAGCGCAAAAGCATTCATCGTGATCAATCATAATATCCTATCCTGTAAGATTTTTGTAGCAATGAAATTGATTCCATCATTACGCACCGACTAAATTTCCCAATTTTGTTTCTTCTTATCGCCATGGCGTCCACGTGTCGTGTACATCGTTATTACTCATGCTGAATCGATCTCTAAAAATGGTCTAAAAGATTATAAAACTCAATTGACAATTTTATGCAAGCCGGTAGACTTGTATGATATGATAAACCATTTTGCAATATATTATGTATCACGGTTACTGAACCTTTACGTTTTGTCAAAGATATAGTATCTATTTTTACAATGTACTATTTGAGAAAGCACGTAAATTTGCATGATTGGCCATACTCTGATTACTGAGGTGAGGCCTGATTCTTTTCACATTATAATTGTTTAATGTGAAGTTCTTACAGTTCTCCTTTTATAAATCAAGCGTTGTATATTTATCGGTTAAAAGAAATCCCAAAGTTGTTGGTCTGAGTAAAACCAGAATCAATCGCAGTCATTCGAATAGTTTTGACCCCAGAATGCTCGATCAAAACAATTATACATGAGCAACGCTACCGGTTAATTCTAGCGTTCCTGGTAGCTCGAATCCAACTCACCGGCAGCGATCTCGTCAGTCGCTTCTGGATCAGCGAAGCGTGACATAAAATCTGGATGATCCAGATCGTCTACGATAATCCAGTGAACTTGTTCGCCAAAATCCTTCACAATTGTGTCGAGCAATTTGCTCGCTAAATCGTTCAAAACTGAAGGAAAATTGTTAGAATTAGGGTTGTATCTAGTATTGAAAACAAGATATGATAATTAAAGGCTTTTACCTGGAATGTGAATCTAATTGGATGGCGCAAAGTGAAAAACTAACAAATTGATACGGATGAATTGTTATATGAAATTGAAACAAAAAATTCGCGTGTTTTGTCCAAACATAATAAGCATTGATAAAATTGCAATGTGGTTCTAAACATCAGCCACTTGGCGCAGCGGATATCATTTGTTAGGATCGATTTTCCGTTTACTTGATTTTAGAATATTTAGTGTCAGACATTTTTCCTGTAAATAACGTTTTCAACCCAGAATTCCCATGGTCTATGGTATAATTGGTCTTAGTATGAACACAATTAAATGTAATAAATAAATAAAATAAATAAATATATTTCATAATGACTCGATGAATTGGGTCAACATCAAATCCAATGACTTAAAAATTACAGCATTGTTCGTATGCGTCTAATTGATAAAAATATGCATGCTGCTTCCTCATTCGACAAATACAATGCTCTACCTAACTTAAAACCTCTGGTAGTCATTGGAACGATTTTATTAGGTAATTGTGTGGCTACATCGTAGCAGCTTTGATCCTAGTTATTGTTAAACTTGTGAGAAATTTTGATCACATTGCGAAGTTTCTTATTTCCAATTCGTCCTCGTGCTCGGTTTGTCATCAGCTACTTGTTCCTTGAGAGTGAAGTCTTTGTGTAGTAGGATCAGGCCATGATGAAATGCGTTTCCAGCATAAACGTTAACCGCCCTCACCTCCAAGTATCACAAGTTATGAATGAACGTCAGTCTGCCAAGCGTTTATTACTTAGATGAATTAGTACCAAATATCTGCTTATTTCTTTAAAAATAACCTCATAACCTGAGAAAAAGTCCTCTGTGTTTGCGCTTGTCATTAGTTCGATCTCGATTGTCAGGCAATTTCGTGCTAACTGGTTGTTAGCCGAATAGCATATCGTTAAATATCTATTGTTTCCCTATGTTCGATCCTTTAAGCAAACTATAATTTGAACCGTTTTATGTGATTCCTGCTCTTACTATGCGCTCATCCGAGAATATTTTGTTCATCCAACAGATTTTGAAAGCTATGTTCACTAAAGTACTTTGCGCTCTCTACACTCACACGTAGTTAATTGAATGCAAACATATCCACCTCACTGCTCCCTGTTAGTTATAGCTAGTCCCTGAAGGCTCCAGCTGTCTATTGGAAATCAGCATGTTATTCTGTGGTACGTACAATCGTGAAAGTTGGCCAACCTGCCACTGGTGACCTGGTTTTGCAAAGTTCGGGAACAAATCTATACTGAATTTTTCGGTACACCGGTGAATAGATAGAGAAGCTGATAGAGAGATTAAAAATTGAAAACCAGTTCAGACACTTCGTTGATCAATAAGACAAACTTATTCAATGATGATCTCAACTTTTGAATTCGTTTGGGGAAAAGGTCTAATGCTTGAGCTTAGAAGACGTGATATTGTTAATGTTGCTGTGCACCGAACTTCTAGCCTTCAATTCATGGCAAGGTAAAGGTATACCAAGTGTAATGAAAAATTCTGATTTTGACTATTAAGATCACACTGGTCGTTATTTCGATCAGTGATTGAAGTAAGTGCAATGGAATAGAAAATCAGCGTGACTTACAACAAATAGGTCTCTTTACACCATAGTCCTTTCAGATTTCAAAGCTTATAACATGAAAATTGATGATCATGAAATAAATTGTGAGCAGAAAATGTTCACATGTACATTTTGGTGCATCGACTCACCTTTTTTCGGTTGTTTGTATGCGCTGAATGTGTAAGGAATAGCGCAGAGCAACAAGTCGAAGTTTCGGTCATATAGGTTTTTGCTGGCCTCATTGTATATTCCAATTAATGGAAGTTGTGCTCGTATCAGCTTATTAACAACATCGATCTCACCAGCATCATCAGTGGTATAAAACTGTTGGCGTGAGACGAAATTTTCTGTAAAGTTTACTAAATTTTTGTGTACTTGTTTTTAATAAGTAGTTTTAAATAAATACATTTTAAACGCTTTTATTGCCAATTAGATAACAAGCTAATCAACATGATGGAATTAATAATGGGAAACGAGTATGAAATAACCAATTGAGCGGTTTTGTAATGTATTGCATTATTTATAGTAAAAACGCACACTTTACGGTCATTTCGAATAAGAACGTCATGTGCGAATTTCACGCTTTTGGTGAATATTGTGATAATCATTTCAAGCTATAACATATAAACTAATCGATTGTACAGTATACACAAATGTATATAAAAGCTCATAAGTTGTTCTAAAATGTGTTTAGAAATATTCACGAAACAAATTTATCAATGATAGTGCCAATCTATAGAATTGGGCAAAATAACACAATACGCTATAAGGTGTTAACCACATACCTCTGTTACGTTGACTATGCTCTTTGGCAGCTGTACAGAAAACTGGTTTGGTTTGAGAATCATTATCGCGTAGCTGACTTCAGTTGAGTGAAACGCCTGCCGTGCATTGTACGAAGTTGCGATGAATGGCCGCAGAGTTTGAGATGCTACGTTCACTGTGTAAATTGAAACATACAATCAATAACAGTTAATATTTCATTCCAAATTTGATTGATTACTAAGATTCAGCGCGCGTAAAGTAGGCCTTCCAGGAACTAGTCCATGTGCGCGTTTTTGAACAACAAAAACATCCATTTTAAATGGCACAAAAACGACGCAATATATTAAAAAAGTCAAGTGTGTACATTTTAAAACTAGCAATTGCTGTGTAGAAAATGTTTGAACTTTTTCTTGAAACTTTCATTGTGTACGAAATTCTATTAATTAACAAGCATAAAAGTAATAAATAACTCAAATTTATTCCGAATACCATGACTCGGTAATGATTTACCAAACGATTGCAAGGCAAGTCATAGCTAGACAACTGAATTATCACTTGTTTCATGTGTGTGGCTAATTCGTCACATTTAACTAGGCTTATAGCACCACAAATCTATTTTAATACTAGGCTTCTTGGCATGTTTAGTAATGGAGTCGACCATATTGTAATAAAATACACTTGAATTTATTAAAGAAGATGAAAATCTTCTCTTATAGCAAACTATAATATTGCTCACATCCCCACACTTGTATGTATGAAAGCACAAACCTGATCCAGGCAAAGTGCCACGCAGTAATAGACGTCATCATGTAGAGACAGTAAGATTAATTCTAATGAGCTTCGAAACTGGTAAAATAAATTGTGATTCAGCGCCATTGACAAATAGGGTTTGTACAACGAACTACATTGTTCAGATACAAAATCACCTAGTGCTTCTAAGTTTAGCGCTCAAGACGCGTAAAGAATTTTTAAGTGCAGTGTTTCTTGCATCTTCACTCTTACTCTGTTTGGTGCCATCAGGTGAAGACAGTAAGATTTGGTTCAGTGAGCCCTGAAACAGCGGTAAACTGTCAAATAGCCAGAAACCGTTTTTGTGTGTAAGTGATGAGGATGTGAGAACCACAATACATTAAACTGTGGGGTTTTATGCAGTTTACGAATTTCATAGTGTTGTTAGCGCAAGCTGATACCATTGACTGCATCGGTAATTAGATATATTGTCTTCTAAATTTCAAAGATGTTTGTAAGTTATCATACGTGTCTACAATACATTTTGGGTTTTTTAGTGTTCCAACTATTGGGTTTATAACAGCTGGTACAGGGGAAGTGGTTTATCTTTTCCATATATTCCATTACATTTTGAAGAGATTTCTTGACTTTTCAGGTAAAACGACTTCGGATAAATAATTGACTGATTACACAGGTACAACCATTTCTGCGTTCATGATTCCGCAGGATATGTTGCCACAAAATACATAAGGGACTTACGAGACTTCCGAAATGCTGATACTTTGGGATGCTTCATGCTATCGAACAATCCCAAAAGGATCGCGTCATCGGGTTTGCGTTTCAATTCCAATTCTTCAAACGATTCAACGAATTCAAAAATTTGACTGACCTCCCACTCCATGAATGTAATCAAATCTGAAGAAGCGGTACAGAGAAGGATCAGCTGAGAACCTACCCGTGACATTAACTACTAGTTACCATTAATGAATTTTTACCATCAGTTATGCGCAATAACATCGATCATGTTTTTGCTATCGTGATTATACCTAGTCAGTTTTATACACATCCAGGCCTTACTAGAAGACTTGGAGTCGTACGACTGTTTGTAACTAACACCCCGCATATTTCTCGAATGTTTTGAAGTGGTCTTCTGTGCACCTCATGTATATTTTCATTCCGCTCGTCAAATTGAAGATTTTTCTTTATATAAATCGTAAAAAGAAAAGTCAGCTGAACTTATAACTTGAAGCTTTCAATACGAAAGTTTAGATATATCAGGATCAGTGGAAATAAAATTCTGTTGAAAAGGAACACTGAGGCTAAAAAAACATTTTTATGAAAAATTCTAAATGCATTTCATCTGATACCATCATGAATTATTTGATTTTTGAAAGGAGGGTGTACATGGTAGGTAAGAAAGTAAGTAACTAACGGTTAATCGTAAGAAAACATGCAGATGTTAAATGATAACTATTGAGCTGGAATCACAATGCAACTATTGATTATTTAGAAAGACACCTCTAGCACGGGCCGAATCGAGACCTAAAATTCCTCACTGTAATGATTGTAACAAGAACAACATTTGGAGGTACCATTGGAACAATTGATGTTGTTCGTTGCGTACGCAGAATAGGTAAAATATTCCCACAAAGCTGTACCACAGATATTCCCTTTGAACGAAGTAACAGATAGCACGTCAGTTAATTTTTTAACAAATTTTTCATTGCAGTTTCTAGAAAGCTAAGATGACTCTTTTTTTCAACATATTAAACTTTATCATCCGATACTCAAATATATCACTTGTAATATCGGATTCTATAGCACTACAAAAACATAATAGCGCTTGATGTCAATTAAAATGCCACTTTTATTTTCAATATTACGTAAATCTTCAAGGTATTTGAGAATATACGAGACCGATCGGGAGTCCATAATCATGAAAAGACTGTTTGCAATGAATCAGTTAGAACAGGTTTTGTCGTAACGTTTCGCTTCTGAACACAGAAGCTTTGTCACACGAAGGGTGTTGGTACGAACAGTGTTAAGGTTTAAATGGCATTTTCTCGACCAATCCTGAGTTCTCTAGGATAGACAGGCGAGATCAAGACAATTAACCACACCCCTAAAAGCTGCGTTAATCCCTAAATTATTTTTTGTGCAGGTGTGAACAGCGTCCGCTGACCCACTGGTTATTCATATTAGAACTTATGCAGGTTAATCCTTATCCGTGGCAGAACCGAACGCCAGATGGCTGAGATATCCTTCCCATCCGATACCCTTGGTCTGACGAAGTTTCTTTGTTCAGATGCGAAACGTTACCATAAAACCTGTTTTAACTAAGTCTTCGTTATTATTACCATCACGATGAGAAATCTTGTTTTAGCAGCAGTTTACTTAATTCAGTGTTGAGTTAACTAGGCTTCTATGACCTTCGCGAATTGTTGATATTTGTCATTCACAAAAATGATCGTTCCACCTTTACCTTTAGCCCTAAACTTGCCATCATACCGATGAACCAAATCTCCTTTCAATGAAAACGCTGTCGGATATGTAAATACTGTGAACTCTTGAGCCAACTGAGGGTCCTTCATCCCGTCGATCATCGTTACCGCTATTGGGGGGTTGTGTTTCGCAAGCTCTTCTGCGACCAACTCGTATTCCGGCAAAAAGCGAATACATTTTGTGCACCTAAATTAAAATGTAGTTTCAAATTAGTGCCACGTTGCCTGCAAACAATTGAAGAGATAAGTGATGTGCAATTGAGATATATACACCGAACAATAAGAACTAATTTGTTTTAAATTTTGAAGGCATTGCTTCAGTGTTGTTCTCATGAAATTGAATAGCTTGACACAGAACTTCAAAAGCAAAACATCCAATAGGAGAGAAGTTAAAATCAGTTTTGAATATCTACGAAGTTCAAACATTTAGGTTGTCGCCAACCATTTTCGGGGTTATATATTTTGGGGATCTGTAGAAATATAATCGTATTTGCTTACTCCTAGCGCACAGACTTAATTTTCACGAACACTTTTGAGTGTTTGTATCAATAAACAGTAGGATCTGGGGCTTGCTCAACATTTTTCATATCTCACGATGAGACAATTCGATAATTAAAAATA
>JACCGJ010005952.1:0-12346 GCA_013407085.1 Atriophallophorus winterbourni
AAAAGATAGGCGAGATACGATGCTTAATTCCTGCGCCTAATAAGACAGATGTTAGTGTTAATTTCATTACCACGCGTTATGGTTGCAAAGCCCGTTAGGTGAACAATGGTTTGTCGAGTCTATGAGTCGTGGTAATAAACGTACCGGAATAAGTTGCTGAGGCAGCATAGATCGCATGCAGTGAGATCGAAAATTTCGGCCTTCGAACTTTATGAATCTATGTGATCAAGTTTATGATGTAATATATATAATCTAATTTACATGTTACCTAAATTACCACAAGTTGGTGAGTCCAAATATGTTTACCATAGCATACTCTTTATTATATTTATTATGCAGTATATTCTTTTTGCATCTTCACTATCAATATGGAAACCGCCATTCAATCAATAGTAAACACGGCTGTCATCGCTATTATTTCACTTCCTGAGTTTATTGCAGAAATTCCTGGTCTCTGGTTTGCTCAAGCAGGAGAAATATTTGAGACATGAGGTATTACGTTCCAAAAGGCATTGTACAGT
This sequence comes from Atriophallophorus winterbourni, assembly GCA_013407085.1. Classification (NCBI taxonomy): domain Eukaryota; kingdom Metazoa; phylum Platyhelminthes; class Trematoda; order Plagiorchiida; family Microphallidae; genus Atriophallophorus; species Atriophallophorus winterbourni. Next base: position 522 of record JACCGJ010005952.1, read on the forward strand.
TGCGTCGTTGGATGATGACCGCTTTCAGTCGCATATCAAGTTACCGATATAATCAACAAACCGACTGAACAGTCATATGAGGTAATAAAACTGGCTTCGAGTTCACATACAACCTCGTCTGATGAACAGAGTCTCCCAAACCTGCTCTCGGATATTGAAATAAGGGGCAATACAACGTCACAGAGTGTTCTCCACTAGTGAACATTGTTCTCTTGATCGTGATCGCAACCAGAGGTCGAAGCAAAATGGAGGTATTCGTAATTTGCTCAAAGATGGTGTATTACATTGAAATTACTCTTAATACGAATGACAATTTTGCCTGGTTACTCCTTGTGTTATCGTAAGGAATCATGTCTCGACAAAAGGGTATTGTTTCTCGATATAAATTATTTGTAGCTGCATGAATAGATTGTCGGTTTCATCAAAACGACACAGCCTATCTCATGCATTGTGAGATTCATCAAATTCTCAAAAACAGTTGACTCATGTTTCGAACAGTGGGCTGCTTTTTCTCAGTTGCTTTCCCAATTTATCTATATTTCTCACGCCATAGGAACCACAATTGATACATTTGTGATATTATCTTTAATAATTTAACATTTTCGTGTCACTGTATTTCCCATTCGATTCGTAAAAATCCTCAAACGAGGAATTGCACCATGATGTCAGACAGTGACACATCTCTCATCCTGAAAAAGTTTAGATAATTTGAATGAGATATGTTCTGTCTTCGTAACGAGATAACAACCTATTAAACATTTTATGATTCGCTTAAACCGTTTTCAAATAATATAAAACCATATTCTGTTATAGAATGGTATGATACCCGTCAATAAGTTTGTATAAACTATATGCACCGAAATGAGCCAGAGAGAATTTTTTTCTAAGTATATCATCTTATTTATTGTAGATGATAATAATACTCTAATCTCAATTGAAAATATGTTTATTCGCACCATATTTCATTTCGTTATATTGTGATGATTTTTCTTCGCTTACACAAAACATTATTGAGTAAAAACATTCAGAATGGTAATCCAAGAATAAAACATTTATTTATTTATATACTCAATTTGCTCCTAACCTGAAGCGGAAGAATTAAGTTTCCTAATTTCTAAAACAGACATTCTGAATATCTCTATGCAAAAATATTCTTGTATGATATGAAGCATGGCTAATAGTTTGGGAATTTAAATTTATCCTTAGAATATAGCCGTATACCATTTAGAAAAAGGTAGCACATCCATAGTGACATCGTTTTATCCGAGATGGATGTAGTAGTTCTCGTGCATTTTGCGCATGAAAATATAACATAAACATTAATTCTGAACGTTGATGTGTCGAAATTTTGCGTACTGCCACATTTTTTGCTGTATTTGAGAGAGAGGCAAATACTTTATACTCTGGCATTCATGTCAAACATTACAAAACCTATAGTACAAACACGTTTTTGAAATGGGTTTGCAAGGACTGCAGCGAAAAATAGGAATCTTGTCATCTGCCCATTAGAAAACGGAGTTTAAACTTCAAGCAGACAGTTTCCATCGTCGCATGCAGAACTTGCTAGAGAAATGCTTTCACTGCCCCCCTCCGTAAAATGGATTTCAAACCAAAATGACATCTGTAAGTGTGAAACACATGGGGAGGTAAAACGGACCAATAAAAGAGAGGAGTCGCTTCGAATAAGCTTTTAATAACCTTACAGCAACCCAATAACGTTGAATAAAAATATCAATGCAGTTAAACGGCTTAGCAAGTAAGTAAGCTAACTGGGCCAATTAGAATGGCAAAAACGAAGCAAATTATTACGCTGTTCATTCTAAATCTTAAAAATAAGCTAATTTGCGAAAATAAAAATTTTTTCGGGGTTCAGGTTTTCCTACGCATGACGTCGAGGTAAAAATAGTTCCTATTTTGGGCCAGTGAAATACAAAAGAAAATAGTCCTCGGCCCATTTTTAATTATTTTCCACCAGCTGGACAAGCGTGCACTCAAAATGAACGTTACAAAACTGGGCGTATAACAGTAGTCCCATATATGGTTACTCAATAACCTTTCCCTGAAAAGCGCTTAAAGACTAATAAGACCTGCTTGAAAACTCTCGCGAAGCAGATTAACATAAGCTTAGATAAAATTCAGGCCATTTGTTGCAATAAGTGATCCAGACGTGCTGAAAATGGCCCGTCAATAGAATACGAGTATGAAGAGAACATGTTAGCAAGTAAGCACAACTTAGGATAGCAATATGCTCAACCAGTAGGCTGCAAAATGAGGAGAATTATTTTTAAACTACAATCAGGCCGATTAATGCACGTTTGCGTGCTTAGTCTGAAAAATGACTCACTGTTTCGGTCTCAGCGAGGGTACTCCGACCAATAGTGAATTACATTTTGCGCACTTCATACAAGCGCTTGCTTGTACGTAATAGTTAGGGAGAGCTGCAGCTAGCAGCTCAGTAGAACAAGATCTATGTGATAGCCATCTCCGAAACATGGTTGAAATTCAATGATCATCTATCGTCATTTGCATCAAATAAATATGTTATCTATCGTCCGGATATGGATACTGGTGCTTTAGGAGGAGTTATCTATCATGATTAACAAAGACCTTCCTCATTGTGATAGATCAATAACAATGCTTCTCACGCAATCCAAATAATATCGGTGTTTTTATTGTCGCTAGGAAAGAACTCCCTCTAGCATGTTTTATAGAGCACCAGCTACTTCATCGCTAGTTGAACAATTACTCATAGAAATTGTGGAAGTATTTAAAGAGCAGACAAACGATCTGCAATTTGTTGGAGGATTAAATTTCTCGGTCATCGATTTTGGGTACCGGAATTATCTCATAAAATTCAGCTGATTCGCAAAAGCTGAACTGATTATATCTCAGGGACCTTATATAACATGTCAGAGAAGTACAAGGTTTAGCTCGGGACACATTCCGTTGACTTTGAATTTGGATTTATCATCGAATTTATGGCGTTAGATAGGTTTTACCACTGGACAACAGTTACCACGCTACACATTTTTCGAATAGACTTGAGCGCAAAATTGACAACTCATTAACGGTGGTATCCAGACCTCGCTTAGAATACTGTGTCTAATCCTGGGCACCGTACGTGAGAAGAAATTTACTATGTCTTGAAAGATCCCGTGTTTTACGACTAAAAAGGTTGACCTCAGACAGTTAAAAATGAGATCAAGGTTAGGACCTCGATCTGTTCTCACTAAAGAGACGGTGGCTGAACGGTAGAATGATAGATGGCTTTAAGATTCTGAAGCGCAATATCATATTGCTGAATTAATAAAGCTTGCCTCTGAAGCAGTCGAAGGTGGTAAAATATTGTGGCGCTTACATACTTATCTCTACCACCACTACTGGTTTCTGGCTGTTTGTCATCATCAGGTTGAGACAGTAAGATAAACATTCAGTGAGCCTTGAAACAGTGAAAGAGTGGTAGACAAAGATATACTTGAATGATACTGTTGCTTAGGGTTCGTACAACGAACCACGGTGTTTAGACACATAATGAAGTATTGTGAGCATTACAATACTTTGGTCATCCGTAAGCTCATTGAGTGCTTGACCAAGAATCAAACGATATTTCAACTGGCCAAAGTCGCTGAAGAAAATATCGTCCTTAAAATACGTCGGCGCGAAGAAACGGAAGAACAGATAGTTTATTCAAGGTTATACTTGAATGCCATTGTTGCATAAGGTTCGTACAATGAACCACGATGTTCAAACACAGAATCACATAGTGGTCATTCCACAGGGCGTCCGCAAAGCCGCAACTCCTGGTTTCACTGAACACTGCTTGTTCACAATCTGGTGAAGAAGTTTAAGATTCCGTTTCATTTTAGACATTCCGACAGCTTGATACTGTATTTTGTCTTCAGCAATAAGTTTAATGACCTAGTTTCTTAGTTTTCTAAAGGTCTCCCATGTGCCATCAGTGTTTAACCGGCTATGGTTTCTCCAAGCCATATTTCGCAGTTTAATCCGTTTCCGAGTGCGACTGCGGATTTTAAATTCGAATGCGTTTCCACACTGTTTTGGTACTAATGCTGAGTTCGAGTTGATATCCAGGTTTAGCTTGGTCATAATGCTACACCACTGCTCTTTTACTCCTATGCCTTCAATTTGCCAATCGTTAATCAAACTTAGGGCGTTTGATTATTTGGATAGGCATACCTTTCTGATGATTTTTGTTGTATCGTTTGTTCACTCTGCTTGATATAAGTAGTCAAAATTCAAGACCAAATGGTCGCTCGAACCTAGCGGACAATCGTATGTAATGTTTTTGACGGAGTCTTCTTCAGTTGTCAAGATAAGATCGAGCATTGAAAGCATATCTCTTCCTCTGTATCTTGTATTGCTTTCAACGTGATTAAACAAGGAATTTCGTCAAACAGCTGCTGGAAGATGGAAGCAGTAGAGGTCTGAGAAATTTTGTTAGTCTTCAATAAGGTTTGATGATTATCTCCGCGACCGTGTCATTCGAGTAAGGGTTGACGGTGCATTATCACGACCCATTGCAGTGACGAGTGGGGTGCTGCAGGGATCAGTGCTTGGACCAATTCTTTTCCTGATCTATGTAAACGACTAACCGAAACTTGTTCGCAGCAAAATCTTGTTATTTGCGGATGACATCAAGCTGTGGACACAAGTACGCACAACTGAAGATTGCAGACAGCTTCAGCTGGACCTTGATGCCTTACAGAACTGGTCAGTTAGAAATGAACTACCTTTCAATTTCAGCAAATGACTGTTGAAAGATATTTTGAGTTCTCTTACACCCTTGGTTTCCATATTCTTGAAAGCACTGACAATGAGAAGGACTTGGGTGTGTGGGTGAGCAGCACGTTGAAACCGTCGCATAACGCCACAGCTGTCTATGAAAAGACGTCGCGAGTACTGCTTCTTCTTAAACGCGTGTTCGGGAGTTTCACGGAGCAAACTGTTCATCGAATAATTAATACGTACTTTAGGCCAACCATGGAGTATGCGGTTCAGGCTTGGTCACCCTGGCGACAGAAGGACATCAGCCTCTTGCAGAGAATATATCATCGGACCACCAAGCTCGTACGTGGTTTAAAACATAAACAATACGAAGATCGGATTACAAGCCTCAATCTCTTCGACTCTCGCTACCGCCGTCTTAGAGGCGACTTGATTCTTATGTTCAATATACTGCATACCCACAACCATCCCCTGAATCAACTATTCACACGACTGCCACCACGAACAAGCCGGAGTCATAACTATACAGTACTTATTCCCGACTCGAGGCTGAACTGTCGAAGGTATTTTTATTCTGTACGTGTATGTTTTACTTGGAATTCCCTACCCGTAACGTTGCACATTCACCTAACTTGGATATATTCAAATCGAACTTGGACAACTTCATGTTGACCAATCCAAACATTGAAACAATATATTCTGCATCATAAAGCTTGAACCAATGCATCCAAGTAAACTATACATATTTACCCTATCAAACCGGTTGAAAACAATTTCTGCTCTATGTATTTTTACGTGATTCCTGAACTAATCAGTAGGCGAACAAACCCCGTTTTACTACCTATGTTATTTGTAATTCGCATATTATTCTGTGGTTTTTGTAAAGCTATGTGCTTTTTAGACCATTGAATTGAATTGAATTCAGCAAGTTAGGCAGATTAAAGTCTCCTATGATCAATATTCTGGTAGGATATCTCGAGGCAATTAAGCGTAGCTTGTCGAGTAGATTCGTGTTATACACTTCCGTGACTGCTGGTGGACGATAAATTACGCCGATTGTGCAATCATCGCCTGTAGTCGTTGTCAATAAACACCATAGCGTGTCCTGAAGCACCAAGTCGGAATCCGTCAGTTCTTTGCACTTGATTCTCTGATCATAATAGAGTGCCATACCTCCTCCACGTGACGCACGGTCTCGGCGGGCAGTGTCATGCCAGCAATCTTTAAATCACAATCGTGGATTTCCGGGCTCAACCAAGTGTCGGTAATGGCAATTAGCTGATACGTTTAGTCTCAAACCGAGCGACAAGTTCGGCAAATTTGTTAATCAAGCATTGAACATTGGTATAGACGCATCGAAAAACAGTTTTAGTAAGCAAATATGGATGGTGTTGAGTGATGGCATAATCTGAGACAACCGTCATTGTCACGCCGACTCTGGAAGAGTCGGCACTGTTCTGTTTTTTGACAAGTTAAGTAGCATATCGGTCGTTTCAGGTTGAGAGGCGCAAACCATGTCCTCTTTTTGGCCAAAAAAGATTTCTTCATCTGGCTTCACTCCACTCTCGGGAGTCATTTGGGGTGGCTTTGCGTCCGATTGCTGATTTTGTGTCCCAGCTGAAGATTCATTTTTTGGTTCAGTTGATAGTGCTTCATCAATCCTGACATCAATCCTGCAGAATGGGCTGCATTTATATCAGTGTTTATGTGATAGCTAAGGATTACACCTTTTAGGATTTTGTGTTCCCAGCATTTCCAGTTAGAACGTACAGTATCAACCATAGTACTCACTAGGAATTTTATTTTCAATTGACGTGGCTCATTACTTCTGTAACTTGCTGAGGAAGGCAGTATAAAAGTATCCACAACAACGGCCTTTTCGACGAAAATGGTATCAGCCAGAAAACTCCATTGTCTGTAGTCATGCTCAGCTCGCTCGTTAGCCTCAGGATTGCCTGCCAGTTCTGAAACTCCGAGGATGATGACATTGCGATTAGATGTCTTTCTTTTGTCGTATGTATTGTTTCTACTTCCGGACCATGGAATATCAACATGAATACGAATATTCAGTGAATTGTTAGACCCAAGTAAGTAAGAATTTAGTACTACGTTTTCCAGGTCACGCTCATTTTTTTAAGTTAACCCTCAACAGTCTGGGTTTATGCTGATAAGGTGAATCACGCCGTCTAGTTAAACGAGTCAATGCCGACGGCACTACAGTTCCAAGTTTCATAAGTTCACACAGTTCCTTCCATTTTTCTTCATCATGCCTTTAACGGTCTTTGAAGAGAGTGCATTCAGGCTCAGGAACGTCAGTACAAATGACACTCAAAGAGTGTGCCTCACGATTGGTGGGGATGTTATTTCGTTTCTCCATGAATTATCTGTTTTAAGATCAGTTGGTCGTTAAACGGCCCGCTTTTCATTCCCGGATTTTGTTGAATTTGTGTCAGATCTTTCCAAGGCACGCATATCATGTAAACAGCTCAGTTTTTCTGAATTGCTAGGTCGAATGTCCGTTTGTTCGTCAACGCATTTTTCGCCTCCCTGTTTCCTTAGAAACGGAAATGAAACACGATCTCCACACTCAAGTCTAGGCTTCAGTTTGCTGATCAATGAGTAATTTTACAAACCTTCAATTCTCTGTATGCAGTCCTCTAAATTCAACACCCACATATTAGTTTCAGTCTGTGAGCTAGCAGTCGTCTTTGTACAGTTTCTAAGTTTGATTCTGCATACATGACAGATATAGCATACTCCTAGCATTTCATCTTTATTGATAATTGCAATAGCATCAGCAATCAGGGTAACATCACACTTCATATGAACTTTATCGTGACAAATAAAAAACTAGCGTATCGGGCATTGTGACTTACCGACTTTCGACAAATTTTACACATGTGACCGCCTTCACTGGGCTTCGCTCGTAAGGTCATGACGCCAGAATAAAAAGATTTATCGATCGACCGGTGTGGTAAAAGGGTGTGCGCGCGTCGGCACGTATGAATCGGAGTCGGGTCCGAAGCGGATTTGAGGTTGTTGGAAGTGTTCAGTGAATAATCTCGCCACAGGAAAGGTGGGTAGCGAAATTCGTCGTAGCTCCTTCAGATTAGATCCGATTTTCCGGTCCAATGTGTCAAGCGAAGTGGAAAAGCAAGTTCTTTTGAATGGTGGCAAACTCAATCCAATATTCAGTGTTGCACACAAACTTACCCGAGTAGGTCTAGTTTGGTTCAAAATGTAGAAAACTGATTTTTCTGAAATTGCTTGTTCTGCCTCCGAAAATGGTATGAACAAAATGTTCGTGGTAAGAGGAGTCTGGAAAAGGTAAAACTTATCCAGATAAGACAAGATGAGAGTGAATTAAGTCCAAAAACGCAAGAGCACAGAATAATGCGACCGCACAGCACACAGTATCGTATATAAAAGCGTATGATGACGGCAAACAACTAGAAACCGGTAGTGAAGTGTAATTTCGGGGGATGTGAGCAACATATTACCAAGGTATTTAAATGTTTTGAAATTAAAAAGGGCCACAATATTTGCATCGCCGTGAGTTGGTAAAAAATAAATAGCGTTCGAGTTCTCCCTGGTGCAGTAATAGAAATTATTCACGAAGTGTCATTTTGCGTATATGCTTAAGGAAAATAGCTTTTTCACGTTGACCGACTTTGGAAAATCAGAAAGGTAAGTTAATTGATCGAGATGAAATAAAATCTGAGTTTCTAGCCTCGCAGTATGCCTTAGTGTATACAACAATCAGCTATTTGTCAGATTTTAGAGTTTAAGAGGATTCTCAAAATCATTTGTTAATTCACCCAAACGCGGTGTTTCAAAGTCTGCAAAGGTAATCGCTCTAAGCTAAGCCCCTCTTTGAGGTTGGGGTCATATTACCGGAGTTTCATTCCCAGTTTCGCTTAGATCGCAAAACCTCTGAAATCATTAACCGAGAAAAGGTGTTTATTTTTTCGGCCCAAATCAGGCATCCAAAAATTAATTTTAAAGCCCAACTTCGAAGTATACTCACAGGCTATCCTGACAAACTCGAAAAAATCGATGCAATGGGTATATTCTCAGAGACAAGACGTATGATCAATACATTTTAATGATGGTAGACTATTCCACAAAATAATACGAGGCCGATCTAGACGAACGCATTGATGCTTTTACAACAGCAAAGGTTTTGTTCTCCATTTAAGTAGCTAGATTGGGTGTCAAAATGCGATTAATCTCTGATCGTTGAAGCAAATTTGAATGCATTTTATAGAAGTATTGTGTCTTATATTGTGCATGAATAAGTCAAAAACGACGGCTTATCATCTTCAAGTCAACGGGTTGGTTGAACGAGAAAACAGAAATTTGAAGACATGCAAATGTAAATATGTCTAGAGAACAATCACGCACTTCATGATTATCGGTGGAGAAATACGGCTACCTGCAGATATGTACTTACCGCATCCTGACCCACATGGTATTCCTGTATATGATTATGTTTTTAATTTGAGGAAGACCCTGATTGAATTGCATTTACTGGCAGCAGAACACTTATGCGCGTTTTCACCCACACAAAAAAATACAACGGCAAAAGTGGCCATGACTCGCCTTTACAACCAGGGACTTAGTATGGTTAATCATTGGAGCCTTGATTCCTAATATCTCGTCAAACGTTTGCCGCATGTTGAGAGGACCATTCCAAGTTGCTGAAATGATTTCAGAAACCACCTGCGTGATAAGGGATTTAAGAGTCTCGAGGAGCCAGCAAAAAGTGAACATAAATCAATTGAAATCTTTTGAAACGTTGCAAAAAATAACGACAGAAGAAGTAGCTGAAGAGGTTGAGGTTTCAGTCGACAGAGCGAGTGCTGTGCCACTGGGGTCAATGACTTTTGAAGTAGAGTATGATGTAATGAATACAAGAGGGTAGCCATATTTAACACTATTGACGAACACTTGCTCTTCTTCCACAGATCTATGTACGAATAAACGACCAACGTGAGACGGTCGAACGTATAACGAGTCAAATGTGTGAACAATTATTGATCGATCTCAGATAACCTTAAAACACAAACTAAATATATAAATCTGTGCTCGGCCGCTTTTTCAATACACGTTATTCTGCATTTTTGCTTGCTGCCTTTCCAGCTGGTTTGTTGCATTTCCTTTTTCATACTTCCATTTCCCTTTATGTCGTCTGCTCGTAATGACCGCACCTTAATAAATAAGCATCAATTTATGTTGAACTTGCTCGAAAAGTGCTATTTCTTTGTATCCCATTCATGCTTATGCATCGGATTTTAGTCGTTTATGTGACGGTCTTCGGAGTATCGATGCCTTAATTTCTCGTTAATTAACGTGGATAATTTTAGAAAACACTAATGATTTTTTAAGTGTGTAGTGTTAAAGAAAATAGCTTAGCGTAAAACAATGTGAGATATTCTACGTAGGATGAATATTAAAATGTGTGTGATAGTTAGCGAATAAAATACTCTCTGATAAATGTATGGCTCACGTAATCCTTGTGTGCTTCATTCGGATTCCGACTAACAATTATTTGACCTCGGTTCTTTCATCTCAAGAAATATTGCTCGCTAGATGTAGATTACATGAATGTGATTTACCGGAAAAGGGAGATATAAGCGCGGTTCATCAATATGAAAACTTGTAATTTGTGGTTCGGAACCACGTAGGTTGAGCGATACTCATAGTGTAGGTCGTGCAAGTGTGTTAAGTTTATTTAAACAAAACGACAAACGGCATCATGATGGAATATATATATATATATATATATATAATAACCAACGTTTGAAATTGATAGCGAATTATTTCAAAGGAAAATAATTCCTATTTGAGTTCCTCATAGGTTCATGGCTGGTTCAGCCATGCTCTATATCAATTTTATGGTGGGTGCCGACGTGGGCGTGCCGGCTATCCGTTTTGTCGGTCGTCACTGCTGTCCGTGGGTGCATCTGGGTTTTATCATGGGTTGTCGCTTGACGGGGGTAAAAAGCCTTTCTCCTTGCGCATTGGCTGTGTGTCTGGAGTCAATGGAAATGCAGAAAATGTAAACAACAGTATATGTTCTTGTTTAATGGTTCAGCCGTGTTTGTCAAGAAACGTTTGTCTGTGTCTGACTCCGTAGGTGCATGCCTCAATCTGTTGACCCCGACTGAGTCTAGAAGCCGTTTCATTTAATAACGAAGTATTCGATGCTGCGACATCGAAATGTGAAGGGTCCTTCGTGAGTGGCTTCAAAGGGAAGTTTCTGTCCGCCTGCCTGAAAACGTAGATGCACGTTTCCATACGGTCGTCCATGTGACTCGAACGAGGAGTAGCACCGATAGGTGAGGCACGAATTTCTCTCATGAAGTTGTTAGACACACATATAAGGGCTGTTGCTATCTCAAGGGGTGTAGAGTCAGTCAGCATTCTGTCGGGTACTCGCAGAGCAGTGCCATGAAACACATCGGCTGCTGTGTAGCCAATATTGTTTGTAAGCGTTTGCGAATGACCAGCAGAACCAGCGGTAGTTTGTCGACCTAGAATGCGGGGATTAGGAGGCGACCAGCGCAGCCTTTAGTTGGCAGTGGAAGCGTTTGACGATGCCATTGACGGCTGGATGGCAAGGCGTTGTGTGAACGTGTTTCAAACCAAACAGTAGATTCAGTTCTGCAAACAGATGGTACGCAAACGTAACTATGCGATCTGTGATGATGTGCGCTTGGATACCGTTTTGTTAAATTTGTCTGTATACGAATGTGCGTGCGACAGTTTCCGCAGATACATATGACATAGGAAACGCTTGGTGCCAGTTCTGTAATCGGTCAATGCTCGTTGGTAGATGAGTGCAACCACGAGACGGGGGTAAAGGGTTAACTAGTTGTAATTGGGAGAAATTGGGTCACTTTCCTGCAGAGTAATGACATCAACGAAGACAATGTTCGCGATCTGTTTGAAAGATGTGGGTGATGGGACATCTGCCAAGACGTTGCTGTTCCTACGATGTTCCTGACGTCAGTTGTAAACTGTGCAAGGTAATACACGTGGCGATTTTTTCTGGGCGATTAGCGGTCGGTGGTGAA